>PYHX02000495.1:83851487-83864226 GCA_004302925.2 Cochliomyia hominivorax | reverse complement strand
GATCTGATTTTGATTTTTTCAAACTTATGCGATTTAAGTGATTTTTTGTATAATTTAAATACTTGATGAACCATAACCGGAACTATTTGTTGGTGGAAGTGTAAAATTTTATAAAACTATTTTTGAAGAAGACATGACGATCTGGGGAACATTAACCGGTGCTTCCCTTACATTTCCTACTAAATCAGCTTACTGAAATGGTGTTGAAATTTCCCTAAATGTAGACACATTTGATCGCTCTTAACTATCAAACATACTTTTATAAGAAAGAAAAAATAATTCTAAATATTTCGGAAATTTATAACAAATTGATTATGATTTTGAAGAAGATCACAATAATTATTTAATTATCGGAAACACAATTTTGTAAAATAAAATAAATAAATTTTATTACAAAAAAAATCCAAATTTAAACAAAATTCATAACAATCATCCATATTTTAGTCGTTTTACAAGCAGATCCAAAAATAAAGAATACATTTTAAAAGAGGAAAAAATTATTATATCTAAAATATATGTGAGTGAGTGTAAGCTAAGTAAATGTGTGTGGGTATTTTTACAGAAATGTTGAAAAGAAAACCGATGGAAAAAATATATATTTTAATTAGAAACTGGCAAAATTTGATCTATAACATACATTTAAAGAATGATCTTAAATTGATCTTTAAACACGATCTTTATAATGATTTTATTATTATTATTATTACATCTGTATTAATGTACCTGTTACTAAACCAATTGCAATTCAGCCTACCATATGTTTAATACTAAAAATACAAAAAAATATATATAAAATAAAAATATGAACAAAAGTGATCGACCTTAAGAAATGCTATAAGATATCTAGTAGTACTATATACACTTAGACACACACACATATATATATACATACATACACTAAAAACATCATAATACAATCAGTACACATAGATTCTTCTTACCTTACAGCTGTTAGTCGTAATCGTAAACACACATTTATGTATGTTTGTATTGTATATTGTTTGTTGGTTTGTATGTTTGTTAGTGAGTAAGTAAGTAAGTAAGTCTGTTCATCTGTTTGTCTGTTCATTTGTACAATTATTTATTTTTCTCTTCTTTGACTTGTATTTCTTTAGTTTTTCATCTTTTTTATTCTGAGTTTAGTCATTTGTTGTTGTTGTTGTTGTTGTCGTTTCTTCAGGGTAGCTAAGTATAACTTATATAATAAACTTTAAATTTATCATTGTACAAAAACTTAGTAGACGAAAGAACAGAACGTACCACAAAAAAAAAGAGATCAGAATATTGAAAATTTAAATCGTTTTGTAGCGAAAATGAAGTTTGTGTAAAAATTGGGATTAATATTTTTGGACCAAACCAAAAAAGAAATGTTTTAGAGCAACAGTCTCGAAGGGGAAGCCTGATGTCTGAGTCAACAGCCATCTATAACATACTGTAAAATTCGCGTCAGATTGAGGAAAATTAGTTCAATGTTTCCGAATGAAAAAAAAACAGACCCGGCTTGCTGCCATGTCATTCAAATTCTCCAAGTTCTCTCAGTCATTTTGTCGATCATGCTGACCAGAAAATCACGAAGTGCAAAAATTCATATTTGAATGTGCTGATTTTGAAACTGAATTTAATAATTTTAACAGACTGTTACATTTGTAAAACCCTCCATACTAAATGTTGCACAATGAATAGTATCAATATTATTAGCAGAACGACCTGGGTGAACTTAAACAGGCGCTTTACATTTGTGAATTTATATCGTAAAAACGTCTCCAATAGTTTGTTGAAATAGGCTTACAATATGCTAATAAAGAGCAATATGCTTTTATAAGGCAAAATATGCAATTTTTTCAAATATTCAGAAATTTATATTCCAACAATTAAATACATATTTTTCATACCGATTTATGCGAAGTATGCGAAATGCATGATTTGAAAGGTCATTTTAACATTAACCTTTAGACTAAAATCGTGTTCTCAAAATGTATGGATTTCACTCATTTAAATTTCTGTTCAGAAAATAAGAAGAGGAAAACATTTTTCAGTATAGAATATTTTTTTTTTGTTTCGAATGTATGAAAATGAGTAGATTGTGCGTACAAAATGTCAGGTTTATTCTTTCTTAAGGCAAAAAAAAAATTAATTTTGCTAAAGTAAAAGGATAAAATCAGAAAAACAATAATAATAACAACAACAAAAAAGCGAACACCAACAACATAAACTAAAATACATGAAATACAAAAAAAAACAAGAAAATGAAAAGAAAAAAATACAAAAGATCATCATCATCATCATGAAGATGTCTTTTGTTCTTTGTATCTTTTGAGTGGGTACCCTAAGTATGGCACTTTGTCATTTTCCTCTTTTAATATTCTTAATGAATCTTATTACAAAGATATGCATACATATATAAATACAAACATTTATATGTAAATGTATGTAAGTTTCGTTTTATTAATGTTGCTGCTCATGATGATGATATGATTCCTATGTCTCGGTTGCTCTTGTATTCGTTTTTGTTTGTTTTTTTTCTAATATTATGTTATCTATTATAGTCAAGAAATCTATATTCAAACACACTTCAAAGTATGTAGGAACGCAGAAAGCAATATGAACTACTTCGAGACATTTACTTCAAATCTAATTATACTAATAAATATTTTAAAGTCCTGCAGCAAAAAGTGATTCTAGTTTGTATTTGTATGTATTGTGTGTGTAAGTTAAGTTTAGTATAAAACAGAGAATTGTGTCAAAAAAAGCTAATTGAAGGTAAAACAAAGTCGATTAATTAGTTTTAAAATATATAGTAGAATTTTCTTTGTCATAAAAATTTAGAGTTTTATAGTGAAAAAGGAAATTTCTATACAAATTTAAATATTTTTGTCAAGAGTGTGTCTATAGTCTATTTTTTTTAATAAAATGTACTATTCCAAATCTTTAAGTACTTTTATATACAAATCCAGATATCTAATTTAAAAAGAAATATTTCCTAATTCCAAGTAGAAACATTCTAGCTAACAGCTATATGACGTCATTGTATATATATGCATAGATAATCAATATTAGCACTTACAATATTATTACACAGTCTAATTAGCATTGTTATTATTTTTTATTACCAAAAAGTTCAAATCTAATTGGACACCTTCACACAGTTCCTAAAAAAGATCTATAATTTACAGGGATTTTAAATTATCATTTCTACTAAGTCAACATCCATACGATCATATAAGCATTAACACCAATTGCAATTATACACATTACAAAAGATATCGGATATAATTTACGATGTCTAATGGGATTAGGAATTATCATGGCTAAGAGGAATTTCAGAGGGAAGGTAAAGAAATACCAACATTGCATTAATTTCGATTCACCGTGAGGTAGGGCATAGATACTGGGTGGTAATTGAACAGTTTGATCGTCACCATCCCCTGGAGGAAAATAAGAGAAAGATGTTAGAAAAGCTTCTATTCTTTTATAATATTCCAAAGCATTATTTTAAGAAAGCTTTTTTCAACTTACAGCTTTTCGAATGTGTTAGATTAACTCTCGATGACATGGAGTTGGTATTTTCGGGCAAATTTATGACAAACAAACCATTACCAGTTAAAGGATCCTTTTTAGTTGGCAATTTAGCTTTGGCACTATTCTCTGGAGGTTCAGTTAGATCTGCAATTGAAACAAGTGTTATACAAATTTTTCGAAAGCTTTTTTTAATTTTAATTAGAAAAAACTTACCATATCTCGTTGAGAAACAGCAGCCTAATTTATCCTCCACAAATACTCTGATAGCGGGCATAAATTTATTGTTATTGAAAGTAACCAAATAATAGATGATCAAGAAACCCATCATGACACAGGATTCGATAAAAGTGATCTCACCTCCCCAAGCCAAAATGATCAAGATAATGGTATTAAAACCATAGATAAAGCAGTCACGGGCAATCGGCCACCAATCCAATTGGACGGGCTAGAAAGTAAAGATCATGATTACATGGGGTCTGGATTATAGTTTGTACTATAGTCTGGTCTATACTTCATACTATAGTCTGGTCTATAGTACATACTATAGTCTGGTCTATAGTTCATACTATAGTTTGGTCTATAGTTCATACTATAGTCTGGTCTATAGTTTATACTATACTCTGGTCTATAGTTTACACTATAGTCTGGACTACCCTACAGTTTAATCTATCATAGTTTATACTATAATTCTATATACTATAGTCTGTATTTTTCTTTGGACTACAGTTAATTCAAGAATTTACTCACCTTATTTATCGCCAGCGCTGCCAAACTTGCCACACCCAAAGTATTAAACATCAAAGAACCTATAATGGTACCTAAACCCATATCTGAATGTGTTATTAGGGTACTAATGGTATTTGTAAAGAACTCTGGCATAGATGTAGCGGTAGCCATAAATGTCGCCGCAGCTACATCTTTCGATAAATTCAAATCTTCGCAAATACACTCGACGGTGGGTAAAAAGTAATCGTTACAAATTATAGCCAAAAGTATAAAGAAGTAAAAGGCGGCAAAAACGTGTAAAACAACCCAACCCTGACGAAGTTGGTCCACTGCAAATGAAAAGAGGATTTGGAATTTGAGATATTTATAAAAATATAATAAAGTTCAGAAAGAAGGAAATATAAATTATAAAAAAGTTGTATTTTTTTTTTGTCTAAAAAATTGTATCTCCAAAAATCTTAAATTTTTTTTCAAAATTCCAAATGTTCGGACGGAAGCACTTGACTTCAGTTGACTCCCTTAAGTTTGCAACACGGGAAAGATAAAGTTATTGTTTATAGATAATTTGTTTTTGTTTTAAAAATTGCAATTGTTTCTCTTGAAAAAAAATGGCTAAATAACATGGCGTCTATTTTAAGAGTTGCCATATCATTCACGTTATCAAAATTTTGAAGTGTTTAAAGATAAGAAAAAAAATCAAGTTCATGACGTTTTTAAAGGCGATAAAAATTGCTACTTAAGATTAAATAAAATGTTCAGTTAACGATAACTTAGCAGATATTGTATAGATCACACTATAATGTAAACTATAGTCCAGTTTATAGTGCTAACTATAGTATAGTTTTCAGACTATATTCCAGACTTTAGTAACCGCAAGGGAATTCTCAGGAGAGATTAATGGGGAGAAACGCCGTCGTGTACTCTAGTTCTGGCAGGAGAGAGAGGGTCGTATGTACTCTGTAAAATCCAGTAACAGGGCGAGTGTCCTCAAGAGAGGTTTCTAATCGAAAATCTTATTACTAAGGAGAAGTTAATGGATCTCCGCCAAATGACATTAAGAACAAGTCTAGTACAGTCTTAATTATGGCATATTTGGAAACAGTTGGAGAACCATCGTCCTAAAGACCTATTTGTTTATTGGATAAAATTGGGAAGGTATTTTAGAGATTTATAACTGTGAAGAGAGCAAATGGAACCTCGAAGAGACAGCACGAATTTCGAAAGATCAGAACAGCAATTGGTGCAATTGGCGATTTGGAATCAAATGATTAAATAGGTAGTACTATGCGATAGTAACTTTGGACATTAAGAATACATTTAATAGTGCATGGTGAAATTATATTATGGTGGCCCTTCGAAGTTTAAATTTTAAATATTTAAAAAGTATAATTAGCGATTATTTTGGGAATAGAACCCTGAAGAATTATATTGACGACGGTAGGAAATGCTAACGGAACTCCGTGGTCATTTCTCATTGATCGGGTCTCGTGTCATCGGTGTAGACCGTGATGCACAATGGCATAATGGATCTTATTATAGCTGAGGAAACCACGACTGTTGGGTTTGCAGACGCCCTTGAAAGTTCTTAATTATTAAAGGAGTATAATCAGCGATTACTTTAGGAATATAATCCTGAAAATGTTGAAATGTATGCATGTGACACAAGAAGGATCATTAGGGAACAGGCTGATCATATTTAACATAGAGTTATTGAGTGTAAAAGTAGGCAAAGAGAGTATTAAATCGAATATTGCAATAAAATTACTGGCGGTTATAGGATTAGGACTATAACCATTTAATTTTTGTAGGTTAGGCTTAACTTCAAGGATCACAGGGAATATGGCATCTAATAAGGCTGCCAAGGTGATTAAATATGCCAAATGTGTGAAGACCTCAACAGAGTAGACTAATTTCTAATGATGCCAATATTATTTATGCGGCGCCTATTTGGGCAGGGTGAGGAGGAGTGTAACACGCCAGAAAATCTTATCACTTTTACAGCAGAGCTGCCTACATTGTAGGAGCAGTACATTATGAATACATACCGCTAAGAGGATATATTATGAAAGTTATAAACGAGAAAGAAAACAATCCAAACGAGATGGAACAACGTCAAATTGGCACGAAGACGAAGATGGCAAACTTCTCCAAAAGGACGATGGAAGTATGGTTTAATACTGGACATAAAAACGTGGATCATATGCACCTTCAGGACAAGGAGGATAATGAAGATGGCAAAAATTTTCCAAAAAGACGACGGATAAAAAACGTGGATCGAACGTGAACATGGAGATGTAAATAATTATCTTACGCAGTTCCTTACAGGCCTTCTTAAAGGAATTACCTATGATTCTCCAAATTGTCCTACATGTTTGAAAGTGCATGAGGATGTTGACCATATGATATTTAGATGCCCCAGGCTTAAGAACTTACGTCGTAAACAGGAGTGTAAAATTCGTACCGGATAATATAATAATTGGGATTAGCTCTTCGGAGGCAAAATAAATGTCGATTTACGGGGTTCATTTGGGTGGATTTTATTTTAAATTTTTGAGAGAAGAGACGAAGGGGGAAAGTACAGAAAAAATTCTAGACTTAAGTGTAAACTATAGCCTCGACTGTAATCCCGAGTATAGTATGAACTATAGTCTAGACTATAGACTATAATGTAAATTATAGGTCAGTTTATTATGGCATAGAGCATTATATGGCCGGTATTGATCAAATATTTTTTAACAGAAGAGGCGAAGGGACATACTTCAGACTAAAGTGAAAACTATAGTTCCAACTACAGTCTATATGGTGTAGAGTATTATACAATTGGTTTTGACAGAAATATTTTCCATTGAATTTATTTACTAAATCGTCTTCCTCCGACTTTTATCGTTATTTCTTTAATTTATTATTTTTATTAAAAGGTTTTTCTTGTTATTAACTTTTTAAAATGTTCTTCAATTATAATTAAATTCCCATTATTAACACACGTTAAAAATTCAATAAAAACTTACAAGTTATTAATAACAAATCAAAAAAAAACACCTTGAATTAATTATAGTTCTCTTACCTGTAAATAATTCGGGAAATTCATCCAAGGGGTTTTCAACTGTTTCATTGGGACATGTGGCACGTGGTACACCTTTAAAACGCATAAAATCGCTAACATCACTAAAGAATATTTTGAAATTGCCCGTTATATTATCTTCTGTAAAGAGAGAGAGAGAAAGAGAGAGGATGAGAGAGTGAGCAGATAAATAGATAATTAAATTAATTAATAACTAAACATGCGCCCATAATTCTAAAGAAAATTAAGAAAAATCACCTTAAGTGTTTTTATAGATAAAAAACGACACGATTAATATTATTTTTTGTATAACAGACAAAATCACGATTGATTAAATTATTAATATAACAGTTAATTAAGTTAATTTATTAATAAACTCCCCCAGAAAGAAAAATAATAAAAACCCCGATTAATTTTACCTTTTGTTATTTTTAGCTTTTATTTAGCTGATCAAGTAGGGCCTATCACACTTGTAAAGTAAATTTTATGCATTTCCGCGAAAAGTTGAAATTTTCTAGAGATATCAGTAAACAAACTGTTATAAATTGTTTCATTAGAAAATTTAATTACAATAACTAAATTTCGAAGGAAAAAAATTAAAACACGATAAAATAAGAGATTAAATTCTTGTAAATGAGTTATAAAATAACTGTTATAATAATTATAACACTTAATAGGAAATGCTAAATTATAACAGTTAATAAGAAGTGTTAAAAAATAAAATTCTTTAAAATACTTTCTTAAAATTTCAATATAATTTTATGCAAAGATAACGATTATTCTATTTTATTTAAACGGTTACTCGTTAACTGTTATAATTATTTTATATAACAATTGATAAAAAATCACTATACCTTAATATAATTTTTTAATAATAACTTATTACAATTTCTCTGGAATATTAAACTGAAATAGTGATTATTCTTGGAATACTGAAACGGTTACCCGCTTGTTTGTTAACTGTTATAATTCTTATTACAATTAAAAAGATACGCTATAATTACTACACCTGAGACAATATTTTATATTAAAAGAATCTTCGTTTAATATTCTGTCGAAATAACCATTATTTTAAGAACATGAAAACGGTTACTCGCTTTTTTGTTAACTGTTATACTTGTTATAACAATTAATAAAAAGATACTAAAAATATAGTAATATATTTTTTAATCATTTAATTTCTTAATTACCTGTTTAAATAACCATTATTTTCATAAATTTAGAATGGTTACTCACTTTTAAAGTGGTTACTTTTCTACCAAAATGATGTTAGCTTAAAAAAATAGATGGCTATAAATTTTTTAAAGAAACTTATATAATTCTTGTTAATAATTTTCTTCAGAAAACACGGTTACTTTTATTGAAATAAAGCGGTTATTCACTTGAAAGTGGTTACTTCTTGTTATTATTAAAATTTTTTGACACAATAATCTAATTTCAATAAAAAAAGTTTTATTTAGAACTTTTTAGGATACGTAGCGAGTACTTTAAAACGGTTACTCACTTAAAAAGTGGTTACTTTTATAACGGTTATTCGCCTGAATTATAATTTCATTTGGAAAACAATTGTCTTTAATAATAACAATTTTACTTTAAATCATTTAGAATATCTAACAAGTAATTTAAAAGTGGTTACTCATTTGAAAGTGTCTGCTTTTCTTTTAAGACAAGAAACGAATAATTTCCAAAATGGTGAATTCTCTGTAAAAACGAAACTTTAAAAATTTTCTTTACCCAAGTTTTCGTATCTCAATAACATTCTGATAAAATTTTTGCCAAAAAAATAACCGGTTACTTTTATTAAATTAAAACGGTTACTCGCGTAATATAGCAAAGTTTTCAAAAATTTATATTTATACTAAAGTAAAAATTTAGTTAAAAAGTATTTTTTTAAATAAATGTAAAAGATTTTTTTAAACCGGTTATTTTTATAGAAAATTAGTGGTTACTCGCTTAAAAATTCAAGTTTTCGCCAAAATAAGGTTACATCCAAACGATGCAATATTAAATCATTTGGCATATGTAACGAGTAATTGCCAAGTGGTTACTTTTTTCAAAAATTGAATTTTTCTAAAAAATTTTGCTCGCATTTGTTTTCTTATAAAATGTTTATAATTTTTTAATATATAATTTTCCCAAAAACCGGGTACTTTTGTAAAATTTAAATCGTTACTCGGTTAAAAATTCAAAATTTCGCAAAAACTTTTTTGTATGTTTAAAAAGGATGCAATTTTAAATCATTTTGATATATAAAACTAGTAATTTCCAAAGTGGTTACTTTTTTCTAAAAATGAATTTAGGTGGAAAAGTTTGCTGGAATTTGTTTTCTTTTAATATTTAAATAATTTTTAATATATAATTTTTCAAAAAAATCGGTTACTTTCATGAAATGTTAACGGTTACTTGCTTAAAATTGTAAAATTTCTCAAAAATTATTTTATATGTATAAAAGGGTTGCAATTTAAGTAATTTTTAACAAGTAACGAATAATTTTTGAGGTGGTTACTTTTCTGTAAATATGAAATTAGCTCAAAAATGTTGATGGCAATTGATTTTTAATAAAAATTTAATAATTTTGTATGTATTAGTTTTAAAAAAGAACCGGTTATTTTATGAAAAACTGACGGTTACTCGGTTTAAAAATTGAAAATTTCTAAAATTATAAGGATAAAAGAATTTAAAATATAGAGATTAATTTAGATATTGATTACTTTTTACAAAAAATGATTTATGTAGAAAGAGAAAAATAATTTTGCAATATTTTTATCACATATTTTTATCTAATTACCGATTACTATATTCATTTATTATTTCAATTGTAAATGACAGCTAAACTATTTTTTCTTAATCATTAGAAATCTAAAGCATTTGAATTATTTTTTATCTGGGAAAATCCTAATTGTTATTATTTATCATATAATTATTTATATTTGTTTATATATTTATTCTAAAATCAGTTTAATGTCATTTAATGACAGTTTAAGCTTTTAATACTGATTATTATGATTAATAGATTAAATTCCATTAGGAGACTATTGATTTCAGTTTAAGAAATTAATGCGCAAAATATTTATTTTGGGACAAATTTCAGGCCCACACATCGGTTATATAAATATTTTTGACGTTTTAACGTCATAATTTTATTTTATTAAAAAATTGCAATTAAGAATTAATATTTCTATTCAGAATTAATTAAAATAGTTTTTTGATAAAAATATTTTTAATTTATAATAAGTTGTTATAAAAATAAATTATCATTTCCGTAACGAATTGTTATAGGAAAAACGTGAGTCTGAAGACAGTTATTAGTTTATAATAACAAACGGTTACTTAAGCAAAATTTATCTATTTCATTAAACAATTATTAATTTTGTATTATTTACAATATTTACATATTTTTAATTAAAAAATATTGTTTATTACATAAATTGAAAATTCAAGAAAAGTAACCGGTTTTTTATGAAAGTAACCACTTAATTTTTACCTTATTTTGATGCTCTCTAAGAAAAGTTAAGATATAAAAATAATAAAACAAATTTAAAACATCTTTTTTTTTGTTATTTTAGAAATGGTTACTATTAAAAAATCCGGTTACTTTTTTAATTTTTGCTTATTCATGATTTTTTTTTAATATTTATATTAAAAAAATAATATACAACAAATTTTAATTTGTAATTAAAACTTTATGGTTGATTATAGAGACGGTTACTTTCTCTAAAAATCCGTTACTTTTTAAAAATTCTTTATTTTTTCTAAAAACTCTAAAATTTTTAAGTTTTTGAAACTTAAAACTACTATTTTAAATAATTTTTAGTCACTCTAGAGGTGATTTCATTTTCAAGAGAAACCGGTTTGACTTTACAAAACCGGTTATTTTTAAAAAATTTTATTTTGAATAAAAATTTTTTTAATTTTTAGTTTCTTAAAAGAATTTGTTTTATTTAATTTTTTAGTTTTAATTATTTTATTATACTTTTTAAATTTTTTACTTAAATAAACCGGTTACTTTTTTTAAATTGAAAATTCATACTGCTTTTAAAAAATTCTTGACTTTTTAATAAAATTTAGTTAAGTTGAATTTAAAAATTAACATTTTAACGATGTTGTTTTGATAATTTAAAAATATGGTTACTTTTTCGAAAAATCAATTACTTTTGAAAAATTCCGTTTGTTCTTCATTATAAGATTTTATTCAAATTACGATTTTTTTCACTGTTGTAAACTTATATTTGAACGAATTTCTAGTAATTTAAAAATATGGTTACTTTTTCGAGAAATGTATTACTTTTTAGAATAATCGATTACTTTCTCCAAAATTATTGCTATTAATAAAAAAGTTGCGGTTTTTTAGTTGTTAAAAGTAAAAACTAATATTTAAAATAGTTTTAATGAATTTTTGGTCATCTAAAGAAATGGTTACTTTTTGTAAGAAATGGTTACTTTTTTTGGAAATTGTGGCTTTTGGTAAAAACTTTACGGTTTTCTAGTTATTAATATTGAAAAATAATAGTGAAAATAAATTTTAATTAGTTTAGAGATGATAACTTGTTTTAAATAACCGGTTACTTAAAACCGATATTTGAGTTTGAATTTGAGTCGTATAAACATTATTTGAATTAAAAACAAGTTTTTATGAAAAATCAAATATTTATATGGTTTACTATATTTTATTTGTCTAGTCGTATATGTTGCTTTTTAAATGATTACTTTTTAAAATAAACGGTTACTTTTTTGTTTGAATTTTGTTTATAATTATTTTTTAGTTTTTTTTTATTTCTAGAGCTAAAAATTAGTATTTGATTATGATTAAAAAAACTGAAATTTTAAAATGGTTACTTATTAAAAATAATCGGTTACTTTTATTAAATATCCAATAACTAAAAAAATGTTTGTTAAATTTGTTAAAATGTTCTATTTAGGTTCCATATTGCCCGTTTTTCTGGTCGTAAATGTTGCTTTACTATGGTTACTTTTTTAAAATAACCGGTTACTTTCTTAATTTTTAAACTTTTTATAATAATTTTATGGTTCTTTTAATTTTTAGAGATAAAAACTAGTATTTGAACTTATTTAATATGATTACTTTTAAGAAATATGCAGTTATTTATATGAAATATTCAAAATTTAAAAAAAAAAATCGTTAAAAATTTCCTATTGGGTTCCATCATTTCCATCTGTCGTCTAGTCATAAACACACGGTATTAGTTACACATTTGTTGAAAATAATTTGTTAATTGTCAATTTGTTTTTGTGTTTTATTTGTAAATCTGACATTGACATAAACAAATATAATCAAATGCATGGCACTTCATACAACAACAACAAAAACAACAATTTAAAAACAACCGTTTTGTTAATTTATTCAAGAGAAGAGCAGAAAGAGAGAGAGAGAATAAAAAAGTAAATATAAAAGACGTCATAAATTAATAAACT
>PYHX02000495.1:83201054-83244865 GCA_004302925.2 Cochliomyia hominivorax | reverse complement strand
ATTTTCAACATATTTACCTCTATGCGTATGATTAATATTAATTACAATGAAAAAATGAAATTGGCTACATAACTAAAGCAATTTCTAAAAAGGCTAAAAAATTAAACTACTAAACTTAAAAAGCTTAACTGCAATAGAATTTGCTATTTAGAAGTTTTAACTTATTTACCCTCAGGCGTATGATTAATATTAATTCAGACGTTAATATGTAAACTTTGATAAAACTTAAGTAATCTTAAGATATTTCAGAAAATAAAACTACACTTCAAAGCTAATAAACTTCACTTTAAATGTATATAAATATACTGATATAAAGTGTCCAATAATTTTAAAAATTTAATTAAAAAAGATAAACAGATTTTAACTTAATATATTTCTTGTGTCCAATTTTAAATTCTCAAATCATAAAAGATTTAATAATATTTCAATCTTTATACTTCTGTATATATTTTTTCGCTAAGTAAATTAATATGAATTATACGCCTTCAGACAAAAAAAAAATTGAAATTTTATGTTTTCAATTCAATTTTATTAAATTTTCAAATCAATTTTCAAATAAATTTTTTAAGCAATAAAACATTTTTTTATTATTATTTTTAAATGCTGTTTAAATCCCATTTTAATTCTCTTTAATTTGCAATTTTAATTTTTAGAATATCTTCATAATTACCAGATTTCTACACCATTTTCCCTAGTAACCCCTGAATTAATATCAATCATACGCTCTCAAGTAAATCTTTTAATTTTCAAATATTTTAGTTTGCGCTTGAAAATTCCAATTTGCTCCACTGCCATTCTATTAAAAAGACCATCCTGTTGATTATTTTCATCACCTTCAATGGGATTTCAACTTACTTCATTCCCTTCTTTCACGTTATAGAGAACTGAGAATAAACTTTTAAAAGCAAATACCATCAAAAGAATTTGAAACCATGTGACACAAGTAGAGCCAGCATTTTCATGTTAAATACCAAATTTTACAAATGTCAGAACAAATTCGTAAACAAACAGTTTGACAGAGAGACAGACAGATAAATGTACGGTCAGGAAAAGAAAATATTACGAAAAAAAAGAAGAGAACTTTAGACCTGCTTTAGCATCTTACCAAGGACAAACAAACTGTGACATGCTTAACATTTTGCCATTTCTTTTTTTAATTCTCATTCAGTAATTTTCATCACTCTCAACTTAAGCAAAAATGTAATTGTAACTTCCAGTTTTGGTTCTTACAAATGTTTTCCCTTTTGCTGTTGAATAGAATTTTATTTAAAAAATTCCTTAGAGGCTGTTCTGTAATTGTCACCATGTTACCACTACGACGACTAGACATTGTCCTAAATCTATGTAGACAATTTATGTGTAAAAATTGTTTTCAAACAGGAGAAAATTTGTAGCCATTTTAATGTGGCCAGACATTTGGCAAAATAGCAAAAAAAGGGCCAAACAATAAAGGGATTTATATTACCAAATATGTATTAGTGTGTATTTGTGCATGTGTTTCATTTCCTTATGGGAAATTTGCCAAAAACACAAAATACATTGAAGTAAATGTATTCCTCTGGAGATATTTTTTAGAAGATTTCCTCTGGCCTTTTTTAAAGAAAATGTGTTCTGAGTTGTTGGCTTTTTTGGCAAAAACAAATTACAGAATTTGAAATTGTTTCTTTTTTTTTTTCTTGTGATTTCTTGCAAGCATATTTTTAGGCTTAAATGACCTTTTTCGAGATTTAAATATTTAAATTTTTAAAAGCTCTTAAAAAGTTTGCTGTTATTCCTGATAATGAAATGCTTTTTGGTGTGAACTTTAATGTTTTTGTTAGCCCTACTTAGAAAATAATGGTAATTTAAATTTTATTTTAAAATTATATAAATTTTCAATAATAAACAAAAAAATCCAATATGACGTATGATTAATATTAATTATGAGGTTGCTACCAAAAATGACCTCCAACTGAAGCAATTTTAAACATATTTTTAAAAGTAAAACTGAAAATGAGAGCTTAGGAAATTACCTAACAAATGATATATAAAACATGATCATTTCAAGGTTTAAATAATTTTGAAAAATTAGTTAAAATCAATTTTGAAAATAAATTTTTTGTTAGAATTCTGACTTTAGGTTTTTCTAATCTCCTCTTTGAAAAAGGGTTTCAAAGTGACATAAAACTCAGACAAACACACAGAGCACCACAAATATGAAATTGAATCCTTTTTATTTTTTATTTTTTTATTTTTCTGCTTGTAGGCGTATGATTGATATTAATTTTAGGTTTACTGGAGAAAATTGTCTCTAACTCTGTCAATTATAAAATATAATAAAAATTAATGGATAGAAAAGCTCACAAACTAAGCTTTCAACGGTATATAAATAAAAATAACTGAAAGCTTTAAATAATTTTTAAAAATGTATTAAATTACGATTTTAATTTTTACTAAAAATTTTCCACAGAAAATGACAAAAACATCAACGTTAATAAACATACTTTAAGAACTAAACTGCATCTGAAAGTCTAAAATTATAGTTTCAATAATGTATATATTATAAATTTTATTTGCAATTAAATTTTTTCTTCTTGTAGGCGTATGATTGATATTAATTTTAAGGTTACTGGAGAAAATTGTCTCTAACACCTGTCAAATGCAGAGATATTTTCAAAAGTAAATATGGAGATGAAAGCTAATGAAAGTGACTTTCATAAAATATATAAATGAAAATAACTGAAAACTTGAAGTAATTTTTAAAAATTAATAGAACTACAATTTTATTTTTCACTAAAATTTTGTCTGGAAAAGAATGGCAAATAAGTGAAAATACTATGAAAATATTTAACAGAACAAAACTGCATCTTAAAGACTGAAACTATAGTTATCAAATTATATATAAGTTATACAAAATAATATATATGTACTAGGGGAAGCAAATCCTCCACCTTTCCCAGAGCTGAAGCCAGTAGGCAGCCCTTGTTTAACAAGAATTCAGAAGCTGTATTTGTATATTAAGAATTTGTCTTTAATATACAAACTATAGCATTTGAATACTAAGCTCATCCTAAAAGCATTTTTGCTTCAAAGAGTTATATTAAAGTTGTAATAAATTAGACGATAACGTATGATTAATATTAATTCAGAGGTTAGTAAAGAAAACGAACTATAACTCAAACAATTACACAGATATTTTTAAAAAAATTAAACCGTAATTAAAAGCTGCTATATATAAGCTTTTAAATGATATATAAATTATAATGATAAAAAATAGCTAAGCATTTTTAAAATTTTATTTAAATTAAAATTGTGTTTTTTACAAGAACTTTTCTTCAGAATTTTATTAGGAAATTAAACTAGAACTTATTCCAAAGTATGGTTCATATCTCATCTTAAAGGGATTTTTACAAAACAGAATAAAAAATTTTAAAATTTATTTAAATTTCAATTTCATTCAAGTTCTATTAAATTAAACTAGTGACGTATGATTAATATTTATGTGGATTTCAGCAAGCTTAAACAATTCCAAAGATATTTTAAAGAAATAAACTTCAATTAGAAGTCGTTAAATATAGTTTTTAGGTTTAATTTAGAAAACTAAATTAATTAATATAAAATAGTCTACTAGACGTATGATTAATATTAAATCTGGTATACGTAAGGAAAATTTTGCATAACTTTGGCTAAAGCGATTTTAAAAATTAAAACTGAAAGGAAATTAGCTAAAAGTTTTAAATATTAATTAAAAATTCAAACTTAAACAAATTTCAAAAATCTATCAAAATTTTAATAGAAAAACTAAAATTTTGTGTCACTTAGCGTATGATTAATATTACGTTAAATCACTTGAGAAAATCTAAATAACTTGTTTTATTTTCAAGGGACCTTTAATATTTATAACATTAATTAAATCTAACAAAATCTGTAATTCAGTTTCATTTATTAAACAAATTACAATTTGGTAAACCTAAACGTATGATTAATATTAATTTAGAGATCGCTTAAGGTAATTTTGAAAAGCGTGCTCAATTTTTAAGGGATTTTTAAATTGTACCCTTAAAGAAATCTAACAAAATCGGCAAATCAGTTCCATTTATTAAACAAGTTACAATTTTGTAAACCTCAACGTATGATTAATATTAAATCAGAGATCGCTTAAGGTAATTTTGAAAAGCGTGTTCATTTGTTAAATGATTTTAAAATTGAAATCCAACAGAATCTGTAATTCTGTTCTATTTTTTTAAATTATATTTTTGTACTCCTAAGCGTATGATTAATATTAATTTAGAAAATTTTTAGAATATCTTAAATATCTATATATATTTTGAAGGGTTTTTTTTAATTTTACCGTAAATAAAAACTAACAAAATCTGTAATTCAGCTCCATTTATTAAAAAAAAATTACAATTTTGTACTTCTAAGCGTATGATTTATATTAATTTTGAGATCACTACGGAAAATCTTAGATAATTTTTTCTATTTTCAAGGGATTTTTAAAAATTATATCTTAAATAAAAGCTAACAAAATCCTCATTTCAATTTCTTTTATAGCGCTTTTCCTATTCGTTAATACTGTTCTCATTTTTAAACTTCTTTTTTTATTTAACACCTTTTTTTCTGACTTATTTTCCTTCAGACTTTTGTTTCCTACTTTTGCTGTTTTTAAGCCTTAAAACCAAAAATAAATGACATCATAAAATGTGTTAAATAGAGCGATTATATGAGATTTTATGGTTTCCTTTTTTTCTAGAAACAACAAAAACAACAACAATAATACCATACGAATGAATAAGAAAAACACTTATAGACCCTTAAACAAAGTCAAGGAAATAAAAAAGGAAATAATTTTACATTAAAAAAACAACAACAACAACAACAACAAAAACTAAACACATGAAATTCTTGGCATAACAGTTTGTGCGACATCAACAACTATTTAAAAGGATTTAAATAAATGATTTTGAACATAAAAAAGGGAATTTAAAAATGGGAACAAAGATAAGATTGATTTAAACGTATAAAATGATTTAAAAGTCAAAGGATTTGAAAGAGAAAAATCAAGACAAAACATTTTTTTAATTTAACAGAAAATAGAATTGTTCGATTTTTTAAAAAGGACATAAATGGAAATTATTTGGTCCTTAAAAAAATATAAAAAATCAATTATAATTCATTTAAAAAAATCAAATTATTATTAAGTTTATCAATTAAATATTAAATATATTTTCCTTAGATTTCTCTTAAAAATTATGTCTTATAAAATTTATTATACTGAGCGTATGATTAACATTAATTCGGAGGTTTGTGGAGAAAATCGCTTATATCTTCAAAACTTCAAGGCCTAATTACAAAGTAAAATCTGCATATTAAAGCTAATAAATTTGGAAAATAAAATATTTAAATCATACATAATCCACATATTAAATTAATAATGAAAAAATTAATTATATAGAAAATTTTAATTTTCAAATATTGTGATTTTTTAAAGAAACATGTTTTTCTTCTCTTGTTGGGAAATGAACATAATTCTTTTGGTTCTATTTATTAGTACTTAAGACATTCTGCTTTAATATTGAAAACTTTATTTTATTATATTTTGTCTTTTTATTCAGGAAAACTTTATTTTTACTAAGCGTATGATTAATATTAATTCACGACTTTTGCAAGAAAAATTTCCATAACTCCCGAAATTCTAAAGCAATTTTAAAAATAGAAACAGCAAATGAAAGCTAAGAAATAAGATATATATATTATGAAATATTTATAATCTCATTAAAATATTACAGTTCAAAAAATATATATTTATATTACATTTTCATTGTTTTTAAAAATAATAATTAAATTTAAAATGAACAACTCTTTCAAAAGTTTTAAAATTATCTACAAGAGAGGAGATGTATTTTAAATATTTTATGAATTTTAAATTAAACAGAAGTAACTTGTCCCAAAAGACGTTATTCATAAATAAAACCTCTTTAATAACTTTTTAATTTCACTATACGAATTTATATTAAGTTCTAAATGCTAAAATATCAAATTAATATTAAAATTTTTACTAGGCGTATGATTAATATTAATACAAATGTATTTCTAGAAATCTGTTTATAACATTTGCAATTTTTAAGCGATTTTTTAAACGTAAACGGAAACTTAAATCTAAGACCACAGACCACAGATTAAAAAGTTAAATTAGTTATTAATGTTTTTCACTTAGGCGTATAATTAATATCAACTCAGATATAATAAACTTAAAGCCTTTAATTAAATTTAATTTTTTTAAATTAATAAAATTTTTAAAGAATCTCCGGTTATCCGGTTTAACAGCCTTTTTGTAAACACAAGATTTTAATCTATTTTTATTCAATAACATTCTTTATTATTTTTCTTGTTTTTGTTACATAAATTCCTTTATTTCACCCTTCCAGGGGAAGGGTGAAATAAAGGACACATCATTACCATTTTGGTACTTGATTCAAAATAATTCCAAATTTCATTAAAATATATCGAAAACACCGACTGTTCAAAAGGTTTACAGGGACAGCCAGACTACTAGTGAACCATCCAGACGGATGGACGGACTTCGTTAATTCAACTCAGAAAGTGATTCTTTATTGTGTCCATTTTGCTTGTTTATATTGTTATATGAATTTTTTGTTACTTTTATTTTTGATCGCTTTTTGTCACTCAAAATCCATTTTATCACTCTCTGTTGCTGCTGCTACTGCCTCTTCTTGAACACTCTGCTGCTGCTTCCCAAATAAGTCACTTCTGTTACCCGTCTGCTCGGCTGTGACGACTTAAGTATTTATTTTCTCTCCTGCCACTTTCGTGATTTTCCACCTGAATATTCTTTCGTCCTGCATAACTCTTCGTTCCATCATTTACCCTGAAAGACGAAGGGGTAAAGATTGGTACGTAGAGTTCTAGAGGGCGAAAGGGGTAAAAAATGCTGTTGACAAATGTAAAACTTGATACTTTAATATCTAGTGTGGTACAAGAACTACCTGTATTCATAAATTTCGTGTAATAAAATAATTTACGTGATTTAAGAAAAAACTGCATAACCGAGATGTGCATTAATTGAAGGCCTTCTACTGGTCCAGTAATCAGCAGGGAATCTATAAACATCCCGCCTACATATCTGCTAAACTTTATTCAATTATCTTTAATGGTTCCAAAATTACATGAATATTTTCAAAAAACTACTCCTAAGCGTATGATTAATATGAATTCATGAGTTGTTGAAGAAAATAAGTGACAACTTTAAAAATAAAAAAGATATTAAAAAAATTCAAAAGTATTTAGAAAGCTTAGAAAACAGGCTTTTCGAATTAAAACTTTATTTTGTTCCATTTAATAAAATAAATTTTTGGCGATTTTTCAAAAAATCTACATATTTGAGGTGACCAATTTTTGAAGGTCACCCACTAGTTAACTGATCAGCAGTTAATCTTTTAACCTTGAAGACAGCAGAAAAACATTCCAGTTGTAAAAAATTCAATTGAATTAATTATCTTCAATGGTTTAAAAGTTACTCCAAAAAATATTTAAAATAACCCCTAAGCGTATGATCAATATTAATACAGGTTTTGTTGCAGAATATAAGTCATAACTTAAAAAGTAAAAGAGATATGAGAATAATTCAAAAACTTTTGAAAAGCCAAGAAAACGGGCTTTTAAAGCACATTAATAGATTTATTTAATTTATAAAATTTATTAGATTTTTTTATAAAATTTTAACAAAAATAAAATTATGCAAACTACTTTTTTTAACAAATTACAACTAAATCACTAAAATATGTTTTTTATTAAAGTTTAAAGAAAAAAATACGAAATTTACTTATTTCTGTTTCTTGCTCTTCGTAACCTTTTTATGGGCTACTTTTCCCGATGACTTGAAACGGCCACACATAAATTTACACAAGCCCACCAGAACGCCCACTACTGCCAAAATCACAGACAATAGAAAAGCCACCACATCCACAGAGTGTAATTGCCACCAAGGCATATTAATGGCAGGCGATTGCATATGTTTGGCCCCTTTATGTCTTATAACATAATCTACCCAATAACGTACCAATTGCCGGGGAGTCATGGGTCTATCACGATATAATTCCGAGAATTTCTGAACATTTTTGCTGTACGAAGAATTCTCCAATACCTCCAAAACAGCATTTCTAAAAGCTTCCTCACTAAAACGGGCATATTCCAAACCCAAACCATAACCAGATTTCACCACATTTGCTATATTGGCATGTTGATCACCAAAGAAGGGTATACCCACCATGGGTACACCATGATATTGCGACTCTACCACACTACCCATGCCACCATGAGTGATAAAGAGTTTGACTTTGGGATGAGCTAAAATATCATCTTGTGGCAACCAATTTCTATAGATCATATTTTTGGAATGACCAGGAAAATCGGAATCACCCCATTTCAGCAAAACGGTATAGGGTAATTTGGATAAAACATTAAAAATCATTTTAGCTTTGTCTTTCGAGAGATTAGAACCCTGGACATTGGTACCTAAACTGAAAAAGATGACACCCTTTTGGGAAGACTCCATGATTTCAGCCAGATCTTTGGGTAAAGGATCAGGTTTCTCTTTGATTTGTATGCCACCAATTTCTATGAGAGCAGGAACATTGGGTCTTATGGGGCCTTGACTGAAATGATGATTGGTTAGGACTAAGGATACATTCTTATAAACCTCTTCCAAGGGAGGATAACGATCTGCCGGGAAATTATATCTGAAATGAGAAGATATGTAAGAGTTACAATGAGAAAATAATTTCAATTGAATTTTAATTTCAATTCATATTTATTTAAAGTCTTTTTTACATAAAGTGTTTTTAATTAAAATTATTTTTAAAAAAAATTTGCTGAATCATTTTTCACTTAATTAATTAGAAATGAATTGAAATTATTTATAACAAAACAACTTAAATAAACTTGATTAGAATTTTTAAAGCGTTGCACTCTCTTATTCATGTCAAAATTTTGACAGTGACAAGTTGAATATAAATAAATTGTTATTAAAACAACAACAAGTAAAGAATTGTAATCAGATCTAGAATACTTTGTATACCCCTGACCACAGACCCCTGAAAGTAAATATTTATTTTGAATTCACACCGAAAAAAAGTTGCAGACTTTTAGGGAAGTAAATCTGTAACTTTGAAATGGCTCCATGGACTTGTATCAAATTCAATACAATAAGAGAACAGGACTGAAGCGTTCTTATTGGGGAAATCTAAATCACACAGGACCTCCTTGAAAGGATTTATAGGGATGCAAAATATTGTAGATTTTAATAGAGTTACCCCTTTTTGAAAATTAACATAAATAGATCCATTTTAAATTTATTAAGACATTCTGCTATAATTTTGAAAAAATTTTAACAGATTTCAGTTTAAAAATCAAGAAAATATGAATTTTTCTTCTATACGTATGATTAATATTAATTTAGGACTTTTTGAAGAAAAATTACTATAACTCCGGAAGTTCTTAAGCGATTTGCAAAATTAAAATAGCAAATGAAAGCTAAGAAATTAAACATATATAATATGAAATATTTATAGTCTTGGTGAAAATATTACATTTCGAAAAATAAGATTAAAAATAAATTTTCATAATTTGTATAACAATTTAATGGGGTAATTCAGATTTTAAATTTGGAACCGAGTTAAAAAATGATTCAATGTCAAAAAATACGTAACCACCTTATAGACCTTTGTAAAATCTTTAAGAAATATGCTTACATATGTTATTTATCTCCTACAGTATTCGAGTTATATGCATTTAAATTTTTAACATTCAAATTTTTGCCAAAATCTTGAGTCAGATTTTGAATATATTTACATAGAAAAGTATTGCCTTTCTTTTTTATTTAGTTAAAAACTAAAAACTATCAAAATTATTTATCAAATAAAAAAATACTGAGTTCAATATCTTCAACCGGTTCAAAAATAATCGAATTTCAAGTTGAAAATTTCAAAAAATTATGTTTTTTTTCAACCAAATTAAAATTTCTCTCACGTATATGAAATTCATATTTAATGGAAAATTCTAATTTAAAATTTCATCCAAAACATCCTGTAGGACTAAGTCCAGATCCTCATGAATTCGATCCATTCGATTAAAGAACCTACATGTTCCAAAATTCCCAAACTTTATTCTTAATACAGAATGCAGTTTTAAAACCCCAAATATATTTGTTATTACAGGGTGACACATTGTTTAAGACCTCCAGTAATGTGGACTCTACAGACCAAAAAGTCCAAAATATGGATTCTAGTGAATTATTCCATGTTAACACAGCTATGAACCATAACCATGTTAGTGTTACTGCTATAAATTTATTCCGAAATAAAATATATTATGCCCCACTGTGCATCATAGATTAGTTTTTTTATGGACTAGTTGTGTATAAACTTATTGCATGTGCTCTTGCGAATCTTTTTAATAAAATTCAGTGAAATCGATTCAGTATTTATGAAGAATATAACCGCCACAGGAAAGGCGTTCTAAGGTAATAGAAAGCAGTCAGGTCCATATTTGTGAGAGCCACATAACAGATCGTGGTCTCTCGTGAGAACTCAAAGAAAAATAGCAGCAGAAAAATTTGAATAAGACTAAGACATGAAATTTATAAACAAAAACATAAAACCATCAACATCGGACCAATAGAAGAACAGTTATAACCTGAAAAATTTTGATACACCCCAAAATTTGTATACTATATGGGTGGCAATTTTAGAGATAATTTTCTGAAATTAATTTTAATACAATAATAAACCCAAAACAAAACCAAATTGAGCTGGGGTCATTATTTAACCTAGTCCTCATATAAAGCCCCTTCCCGGAATATGGTTTATTGCTAAAAAAACTAAAGAAAAATATCAGCGATTCTATTAAAATTTGGCGCAATTAATTTCTTAACCGTCTTGAATGTATGCTATGAATTTTATTAATATCGATCCATATTTTGCTATAGCTCCCATATAAAGCCCCTTCCGGATATTTAAGATTCGGCATAGCTGAATTTAACTTTCTTACTTGTGTTTTTATAACCTACACCTACAAATAGTTCTACCATCACTTTTAAATGTACCCTTCGACTCAGTATCACTTCTTGACTCGATTTATTAGTGTCCGTCCGTTCATCCGGCTGTCAGTCCATGTAAAGCTTGTTCGCAAAGTACAGGTCGCAGTTTTGAAGATATCGTAATGAAATTTGGCATGTGCTATTATTTTGACCCAAGAACAATGCCTGATTAAATTGGTTATGATCGGTCCATTATTTCATATAAACCCCTATACGAATGTCCCCCCAGAATGGGGTTTTTGGTCCATATAATTCCTAAATATAAAACGATTTTAATCAAATTTAACAAAAAGAGATGTTATTATATTATAAAACAAGATACTAAATTATACAAGAATCGGTTCATTATATCTCTTAGGTCCCATACAATCACCCTTCCAAAAATCACTTTAAAATTCATAAATCGCACATTTCAAAATTTTCAGAATTATTTCCAAAAAAAAATCATTTTAGAACCTCTGTACGGTTCTTTGATTCATTATTAACAACAAAAAATGTTTAGATTTGAATATAAGTTTAATGTCACTAATTTATGTTTATTTTCAAAATTCATTTCTTATTATTTGCATTTTCATCGTTGCAATGACATCATTTCACACAACAAAATAAACGCGTGTCGCTACAATTAAAGTGTAGAAGTATCGAATACGATACTTATGAAATAATATTTAATTAAATGTCAGTTTTTAAATTATTATATTTACTCCAAGAAAAGAGAATTTATAACATAACAGGTAGTAATTTGTGATGTGAATATAAACAAAAAATATTAAAGTCATTATTATATTTTGACATTAAATGTGTTTACAAACACGCAAAGTTACCGGTTAAAGAAGACACTTCAAAAGACCTGTTATGAGTTTGTTTTGACAGAGAGTGTGAGAGAGTAAATTATTATTAAACAAGAGATTAAGATATTGACCTCTAATTAGTTTAATGCACTCACACGGTGGCAATATAAGCTCAGCTGATTATTTTGTGCTCTCTCTCGCTCTCTCTCGCTCACTTATTATGCTTCTGTCAAAGTTTGTTTACATTTTTATACCCTATAACACCATAGATGGTTGGGGTATTATGCGTCTATAAGTATAAGTATACCGTTCGACTCAGGATCACTTTCCGGTCTATTGAATTTGTTTTAATAAAAATATACCTCCCGGAATGGGGATTTAAGGTCACAAGAGTCTTACATATATAAATTGAAATTTATCACAAACTAGTTTTATAATATTCTAAGACGATGGGCCAAATTATACGAGGATCGATCAACTATCTTCATAAGTTCCACACAACTCCCCTTTAAAATATCACTTTAAAGGACTTAAATCACATAAAACAACCCTTTTAGAATACACTTAAGCCACATGAATATTAGTACTATAATAATGGTACTAATTGCACCCTTAAGTACAAATGGTACATTAACTTTCGGTAGCCATCGCTTATAATCAACAATGTGGTGTAGAGTATTACAAAGTCACGTTTGACCGACCATAACTTCTTACATGTTTTTTAATGATTTTGTTTTATTATCTTGTTTCGTAAACACTTTTTGACGTAGATAACACAAAACCCCTTAACAGTTATATGGTCACCGTGTAAGACACTTCAAAAGACCTGTTATGAGTTTGTTTTGACAGAGTGAGTAAGAGAGTAAATGATTATAAAACAAACGGTTAAGATATTGACCTCTTATTAGTATAATATTTACAATTTAATTACGTTTTTGTATTATAAACTAAGAGAGAGAGAGAGATAGGGAGAGAGAAGCAACTATTTTTTATTAACTTAAGTAAAAACTGAATATTTTCCCTATTAGAACTATTTTTATAGAATTTTTCTTTAACTCATATAAAGAGTTATGTCTTTCAATGTTTATTGAAAGAGAGTTGTCGCTCTAGCTGCTATTCTATGGCTTTGAATTCATTTATCTTTATGCATTAAAGAGGAAGAGTATGTTTTTTATTAATTAATTTAAGAGAATTTTAGCTAAAAACAAATGAAGAGTATTAAGTTAAAATTTATTAAACAAATTAACCCATTATGCAGCACAAGATTTATTATTGATAACAAAAAATTCGATGCACTAATTTAAAAAAAAAAAAAAATTATCAAAATAGATCCAAAATAAAAATATTTAGATATAATTCACTAACTAACCCTGAGCATGGGTCTCCACTCATCTATGTCTCAATTATGACAAGGTGTAAGTTTACTGAAATCGGTTCAGACATTCGGAAATTACAGATTAAGTTTCATTTAATTTTTTTTACGAATTTCTTTCAATAATTTTAAACAACTACATAACCCCTGGTATTCAAGCTTTGGACCCTGTGGTAAAGCCCCGGTTAAGGCCTTAAAGATTAAAGATTTTTTCATTTCACATTTTATGTGTTTTCAGTTAAGGTCTCCGGACTAATGTAATGTCTATAAAGCTGGACTATAATCTAAGCTATAATGTGGACCATATACCATAACCCTAAATATAGTTTAGCCCATAATCTTGACTACATTTCAGACTATAGCCTAAAGTATAGTCTAGATTAGAGTTTGGGCTTTGATCTGGGTTAGTGAACTATAGTCTAGACTACACATTTTTAATACATTTATTTTTAACTTAAAATAAAGGACTTTCTTCCTGGACTCACCTATAATATTTACCATTCTCCTTTGCCATCACATGCCTCAATACCAATTGCTCATAACTATTAGCCAAAAAATTCATAACTCTTTTGGAAAATCCCATCGGTTGACTCAGACCACTGTACAGTGTAGGAAAATATGACAATTCTAAAGGATTTGCTATCATCGAGTGTACCGGAAATATTGGTTGTATCATAAATGATAAAATTATAGGACATTGAAAATGTGCCGCAAGACCCAACATAAAATCTTCCAAACAATAACCCAAAATTATAACATCAAAATCATCCGATTTGTGTAGGGCTAAAAAATTCTGCCAGGTTTTATGATTTAGAAAATCATTAGCCACATCTAGGATATGAGAAACAGCTTTATGGAAGGTAAAGTAAATATGTTTAGGATGTTGCAGCATTTCCTGGGCATAGTTTGATAAGTATAAAGTGGTATTGACTTGTAGGTAAGAGTAATTGGCAGAGGGGTATAAATTGGGTAAAGTAGCTACGACAGTAACCTCATGACCCTCCTCAGCCAGGGTCTGAGCTATGGCGGAATGTATTAAGAGGTGAGACTTGGAGGGTGAGGGAAACACACTTAATATACGGGCAGTCTGCAATGGTTTCACACAGTTACAAATTAAGATTAAACTGATTAATGAAGAACACTTAAAAATCATTTGTTGTTTTTTTTTTATTTTTTTTTTTTTTTTTTTTTTTGAAATTTCACTATATTAAGCAGATGTTTATTGAGCGACGCGTGTTACAAGACTGATTAATCTCTGTAAAATAATCGCTTAATGTGTAAATAATGAAATATGGTCGGTTTTTTTTTCTCCTAAATTTTTTGAAACAAAAAAATAATCAACTTTTACGACACAAATTCAGGCAAATAATTTACATTATATAACTGATATACAGTTTATATTTTTAAAAAATTATATATTGAAAAATTAAACAAACCGATAATTGGAAAGTAAAAATGACATTAAAAACTCTTATTAAAAAAATTCGTTGTTAATGGAGCAGGTAGTTTGCGATACTAAAATTCTTATAACCAACAAATATTAATGACTCAAAACTCTATATTACATATAATGAAAAAATGTAAGTCCCACTGTGCAAAACCAATATTAATTACTTAATTAATCTCTTCTATAAATTCTAACAAAATCAACTTTTAAATTGTATCCTTAAAATTTTTATTTTCGATGTCTGTCTGAAATATATTTTTTCAAGCCTACTGTGCAATAATAAAATTTATTTTTACTGTAACATATAGTCCACATAGTTGCTTAGCTTGATATCAAAATTTAGCCCAATCCAAACAAAAATAGCAAAATTACAGACAACTTACCAGATTTGCTCCCCCCAAAAAATGCTATTAAAAATATAAATTTTTATCTCTCTCTTTCAGACTGATGCTGTCTCCCTCATATCCCAACTAATAGTACTAGTTTACTATAGACTATAATCTGGACTATAGTTTAGACTATTTTCTGGATTATAGTTCTTAAGTCTAGAGTATAAACTGGACTATAACATAGATCCAGATTTAGATTATAATCTGTACTTTAGTTTAAACTATAATCTGTGCTAAAGTTGAGACAATAATCTGTGCTAAAGTTGAGACTATAATCTGCAATATAGTAATGATTATAATCTGTTCTATAGTCTTAACCATTAAGTCTTAAGTATAATCTGTTTTATAGTCTAGACTATAATCTGGACTCTAGACTCTAGAAGTCTAGACTAAAACCTGTACTAAAGTCTAGACTATTACCTGGAATATATTTAAGGTTATAATCTGGACTATAGTTCAGATTCTTTTTTAGATTATAGTTCTTAAGTCTAGAGTATAAACTGGACTATAATATAGATCCAGATTTAGATTATAAACTGTACTATAGTTTAAACTGTAATCTGTGCTAAAGTTGAGACAATAATCTGTGCTAAAGTTGAGACAATAATCTGACAATAGTATTGAATATAATCTGCAATATAGTCATGACTATAATCTGCAATATAGTCATGACTATAATCTGTTCTGTCGTCTAAACCATAATCTGTACCGTAGTCTTAAGTATAATCTGTTTTATAATCTCGGCTTTAATCTGGACTCTGGTTTAGATATTAATCTGGATTATAGTCTAGTATTTTATCAACACTATAGTCTAGATTATAGTATGGACTATAGTCTTGTGTATAATCTGCACTATAGTTTTGAGTATAATCTATACTTAAGTGTATGTTCTATAGTAAAGACTATATCTTGAACTATAGTTTAGATATTTATTTTGATCATAGAGTTGACTATAACCTGGATTATAGTTTAGATATTAATATTTAGAACATAGTCCAGATTATAATTTGGACTTTAATCTAGAGTATAATTTACATTGCATTCTGGACTACAGTTTAGTATAAACAGGATTAAAATCCATACAATTATCTGGAGCATAGTGAAGACTTTTGATGGGCTATTGTTTAGACTATAATTTGGACTGTAGTCTAGACTAATCTGAACTTTAATCTAGACTAAAGTCTTGACTATAGTTGAGACTAAAATCTTGACTATAGTTTTAACTAAAATCGGGACTTTTGTTGAGATGATAGTATGGACTATAGTTCAGATTATATTTAGGACTATTGGCTAGACTCAAATTTGTAGTTTGTCTAGACTATAATTTGGTCTGTAGTCTACACTTATTTGGACGATAGTCTGGACTATACTCCGGATTATAGTTTAGATTACAATCTGGACAATAGATTCTATTTTGTACTATTGATTAGACTACAATCTCCAGATTATAAGATTTTTGTTTATTTCAAGAACTGAAAAATTTCCCCCTAACAATAACTTTATTTTGCCTCACTCACCTATACATTTCCCCGGTCCTTCGCTGCATATAATTGGCCAAAATTTTATTCTCCAAGAAAGCACTTACATAATTTTTAACTCTTTCTACAAATGTCATGGGTTGTTTTAAATTACCAAACAAAGTGGGCACATATGAGGGCAGCTCTGGATTACCCACTATGGAATTTATTGAAAATATGGGTCTAACCATAAATGACATAATAGTGGGACATTGGAAATGAGCACCTAAACCCAACATAAAATCATTCATAAAGTAACCCAGTATAACAAGATCAAAATCTCCCGCTTTATGGGTCAATAAAAATTCCTGCATTTTTTCATGTTGCATAGAATTATTGGCACTCGTCATTACCAAATCAATTAGACTGGTTAATCTTTTATAGAATGGTTCCGGTTTATTAACCAATTCATTGGCCAAAGAGCCATCTGGTAAAGGACTCTCTATTTGTATGTAATTATATTTGGCGCGGGGTAACAGGTTAGGAAATGCTGCAATGACTGTGACATTATGACCAGCAGCCGCTAAAGTTTCAGCTATCGAAGAGTGAATAACCAAATGTGACTTGGAGGGTGAAGGGAAGACACCTAAAATACGTGCCGATTGTGTAATAATAATTAAATTCAGGAAGTTTATTATGCCCGTCGCTATTAATCGTATTTTCATGTTTGTATATGAACGTTTCGAATTTTAATTTACACCAAATCAAAATAAAACAATAACCGATGACGGAGCGTTTAATACTGATAAGGTATTGTTAAGCGAACACAAGTCCATAGCGACAGTAGTTGACAATATTGAATATTGATGAAAATAAACTCTCTCTTTAAAATAGATAAGGAAAATAAGCTCTTCAAACTGAAGCAAAAGAGAAAAGCGAAACATTAAAATTAGATATGAGATCTGCAGAGTCTATGAAAAGACACGACAACAAAGTGGTCTGAAGACATAATACAATCTTATCTACTAACTGGATTATACTATAGACTATAGTGTAAACTATAGTCCACAGACCATAGTGTAAACTATAGTCCACAGACTATAGTGTAAACTATAGTCCACAGCCTACAGTGTAAACTATAGTCCACAGACTATAGTGTAAACTATAGTCCACAAACTATAGTGTAAACTATAGTCCACAGACTATAGTGTAAACTATAGTCCACAGCCTACAGTGTAAACTATAGTCCACAGACTATAGTGTAAACTATAGTCCACAGCCTACAGTGTAAACTATAGTCCACAGACTATAGTGTAAACTATAGTCCACAGACTATAGTGTAAACTATAGTCCACAGACTATAGTGTAAACTATAGTCCACAGACTATAGTGTAAACTATAGTCCACAGCCTACAGTGTAAACTATAGTCCACAGACTATAGTGTAAACTATAGTCCACAGACTATAGTGTAAACTATAGTCCACAGACTATAGTGTAAACTATAGTCCACAGACTATAGTGTAAACTATAGTCCACAGCCTACAGTGTAAACTATAGTCCACAGACTATAGTGTAAACTATAGTCCACAGACTATAGTGTAAACTATAGTCCACAGACTATAGTGTAAACTATAGTCCACAGACTATAGTGTAAACTATAGTCCACAGACTATAGTGTAAACTATAGTCCACAGACTATAGTGTAAACTATAGTCCACAGACTATAGTGTAAACTATAGTCCACAGACTATAGTGTAAACTATAGTCCACAGACTATAGTGTAAACTATAGTCCACAGACTATAGTGTAAACTATAGTCCACAGACTATAGTGTAAACTATAGTCCACAGACTATAGTGTAAACTATAGTCCACAGACTATAGTGTAAACTATAGTCCACAGACTATAGTGTAAACTATAGTCCACAGACTATAGTGTAAACTATAGTCCACAGACTATAGTGTAAACTATAGTCCACAGACTATAGTGTAAACTATAGTCCACAGACTATAGTGTAAACTATAGTCCACAGACTATAGTGTAAACTATAGTCCACAGACTATAGTGTAAACTATAGTCCACAGACTATAGTGTAAACTATAGTCCACAGACTATAGTGTAAACTATAGTCCACAGACTATAGTGTAAACTATAGTCCACAGACTATAGTGTAAACTATAGTCCACAGACTATAGTGTAAACTATAGTCCACAGACTATAGTGTAAACTATAGTCCACAGACTATAGTGTAAACTATAGTCCACAGACTATAGTGTAAACTATAGTCCACAGACTATAGTGTAAACTATAGTCCACAGACTATAGTGTAAACTATAGTCCACAGACTATAGTGTAAACTATAGTCCACAGACTATAGTGTAAACTATAGTCCACAGACTATAGTGTAAACTATAGTCCACAGACTATAGTGTAAACTATAGTCCACAGACTATAGTGTAAACTATAGTCCACAGACTATAGTGTAAACTATAGTCCACAGACTATAGTGTAAACTATAGTCCACAGACTATAGTGTAAACTATAGTCCACAGACTATAGTGTAAACTATAGTCCACAGACTATAGTGTAAACTATAGTCCACAGACTATAGTGTAAACTATAGTCCACAGACTATAGTGTAAACTATAGTCCACAGACTATAGTGTAAACTATAGTCCACAGACTATAGTGTAAACTATAGTCCACAGACTATAGTGTAAACTATAGTCCACAGACTATAGTGTAAACTATAGTCTAGTCCACAGACTATAGTGTAAACTATAGTCCACAGACTATAGTGTAAACTATAGTCCACAGACTATAGTGTAAACTATAGTCCACAGACTATAGTGTAACTATAGTCCACAGACTATAGTGTAAACTATAGTCCACAGACTATAGTGTAAACTATAGTCCACAGACTATAGTGTAAACTATAGTCCACAGACTATAGTGTAAAACTATACGTCCACAGACTATAGTGTAAACTATAGTCCAGCAGGACTACAGTGTAAACTATAGTCCACAGACTATAGTGTAAACTATAGTCCATAGACTATAGTGTTAAACTATAGTCCAAAGACTATAGTGTAAACTATAGTCCAAAGACTATAGTGTAAAACTATAGTCCACAGACTATAGTGTAAACTATAGTCCACAGACTATAGTGTAAACTATAGTCCACAGACTATAGTGTAAACTATAGTCCACAGACTATAGTGTAAACTATAGTACAAAGACTATAGTGTAAACTATAGTCCACAGGCTATAGTGTAAACTATAGTCCACAGGCTATAGTGTAAACTATAGTCCACAGACTATAGTGTAAACTATAGTCCACAGACTATAGTGTAAACTATAGTCCACAGACTATAGTGTAAACTATAGTCCAAAGACTATAGTGTAAACTATAGTCCACAGACTATAGTGTAAACTATAGTCCACAGGCTATAGTGTAAACTATAGTCCACAGACTATAGTGTAAACTATAGTCCACAGACTATAGTGTAAACTATAGTCCACAGACTATAGTGTAAACTATAGTCCACAGACTATAGTGTAAACTATAGTCCACAGACTATAGTGTAAACTATAGTCCACAGACTATAGTATAAACTATAGTCCAGTTTTTACTATAGTCCTACCTGTGATATATTCAAAATTAAACTTACCTATAAATTTCTTCCATTTTCCATTTCATACTTCTTTCCATTACATTATGTTCAATCCAATTGACCAAATAACTTTTCAATCTATCCACAAAATTCATAGGTTGTCCTACGTTACTAAATGGCGATGGTGCATATGAAGGCAGTTCTGGATTTCCCGTTATTGTATTTATAGCAAATATTGGTCTTATCATAAATGATAAAATAATGGGACATTTAAAATGGGCTCCTAAGCCCAACATGAAATCGTTAATAAAATAACCCAGAATTACAAGATCAAAATCTCCTTCCTTATGAGTTCTAATTAGTCTCTGCATTTCTTTGTGTTGCATGCTATTGTTTGCAGCTTTCATGGCCACACCCATCATTTTGTAGAATTTTCTAGGTACGGACGCTTTATCCTCTATTGTTTGGCTTACAAAATCCGCATTTAATTTTTTACCCTCCAAATGTATATAATGAAAATTAGCTTGAGGTAAAGGATTAGGAAATGAGCCCATTACGGTGACATTATGACCAGCTGCTGCTAAAGTTTCAGCTATGGAAGCATGTATAATAAGATGAGACTTAAAGGGTGAAGAAAAAACACCCAAAATGCGAGCTGAGTGAGTTAAGCTTAAAAAGCTTATTACGATTACAAGTTGTTGTAAAAATGAAGCGCTCATTCCGTAAAGGCGATAGTGAAAGCACTGGCAAAAGTATTAAACAAAGACTGTCAAAAATTTTATTTCTTTTAGTTGATAAGACCAGTTTTTGTTATTTCTTGAGGCATAAAGAGTATGTTTTGCTCTTAAGAATGCTGAAATTAATGTTCAGCTGTTACTCTTAAGCTTATCAAAGATTTTAGTGTAAAAGAGCATTAAGACAAATGGCGATAGCACTTGAGTCTGTTTGTCTGAATAAACATGACGTAGGAGTTATGGGAATTTTTTTTTGAAATTAGCAGAGTCATGTTAACGGCATAGTAACTGGTTTATTAGCCACTCTATAGTATTAATTATCAATCAGTTTATTAACCAGCCTATAATCTGGTTCATTTATTAGTCTATAGTCTGTTTTATTAACCAGTCTATAGTTTATCTAATTAACCAGTGTGTGCTCCAGTTTATTAGTCAATCTTTAGTCTGGTTTATAACCAGTTAATAGCATGGTTTATCAACCAGTCAGTAGTCTGTTTTATTAATCAGTTAACAGTCTGGTTTATTAACCAGTGTATGGTATGGTTAAATCAGTCTATAGTCTGATTTATTAACCAGTTTATGGTTTGGTTTATTAACAAGTCTATAGTTTAGATTATTAACCAGTCTATAGTCAGGTTTATTAACCGATCTATAGTTTAGATTATTAACCAGTCTATAGTCTGGTTTATTAACAAGTCTATAGTTTAGTTTATTAACCAGTCTATAGTCTGGTTTATTAACCGGTCTATAGTTTTGTTTATTAACCAGTCTATAGTCTGGTTTATTAACAAGTCTATAGTTTAGTTTATTAACCAGTCTATAGTCTGGTTTATTAACCGGTCTATAGTTTTGTTTATTAACCAGTCTATAGTCTGGTTTATTAACAAGTCTATAGTTTAGTTTATTAACCAGTCTATAGTCAGGTTTATTAACCGATCTATAGTTTAGATTATTAACCAGTCTATAGTCTGGTTTATTAACAAGTCTATAGTTTAGTTTATTAACCAGTCTATAGTCAGGTTTATTAACCGATCTATAGTTTAGATTATTAACCAGTCTATAGTCTGGTTTATTAACAAGTCTATAGTTTAGTTTATTAACCAGTCTATAGTCTGGTTTATTAACCGGTCTATAGTTTTGTTTATTAACCAGTCTATAGTCTGGTTTATTAACAAGTCTATAGTTTAGTTTATTAACCAGTCTATAGTCTGGTTTATTAACCGGTCTATAGTTTTGTTTATTAACCAGTCTATAGTCTGGTTTTTTAAACGGTCTATAGTTTAGTTTATTAACCAGTCTATAGTCTGGTTTATTAACAAGTCTATAGTTTAGTTTATTAACCAGTCTATAGTCTGGTTTATTAACCGGTCTATAGTTTAGTTTATTAATCAATCTGTAGTCTGGTTTATTAACCGATCTAAAGTCTAGTTTATTAACAGGTTTATAGTCTGGTTTATTAACCGGTCTATAGTTTAGTTTATTAACCAGTCTATAGTCTGTTTTATTAACCGGTCTATAGTTTAGTTTATTAACCAGTCTATAGTCTGGTTTATTAACCGGTCTATAGTTTTGTTTATTAACCAGTCTATAGTCTGGTTTTTTAAACGGTCTATAGTTTAGTTTATTAACCAGTCTATAGTTTAGTTTATTAATCAATCTGTAGTCTGGTTTATTAACCGATCTAAAGTCTAGTTTATTAACAGGTTTATAGTCTGGTTTATTAACCGGTCTATAGTCTGTTTTATTAACCGATCTATAGTTCAGTTTATTAACCTGTCTATAGTCTGGTTTATTAACCGGTCTATAGCTTTGTTTATTAACCAGTCTATAGTCTGGTTTATACCGATCTATAGTTTAGTTTATTAACCAGTGTGTGCTCCGGTTTATTAATCAGTCTTTAGTCTGGCTTATTAACCGGTCTATAGTTTAGTTTATTATCCAATCTGTAGTCTAGATTTTTTTCCAGTCTATATCCCTTCTATATCCTGGTTTCAAAACCCATTTATAAATTCTCTATACCCATACAATTCCTCTCTTCAAAAAATTTCTTCATCCACTTACCCATACATTCTCTCCAATTGTTTTTGGATTATATTTCCCAATACCAACTGCTCGAAACCATTAGCTAAAAAATTCTTAACACGACTTGAAAAATCCATGGGTTGCTTGAAACCACTATATAATGTTGGTACATAGGAGGCCTCCAAAGGATTTGCTATCATTTTATTAATAGGAAATATTGGTTGTACCATAAATGATAAAATAATGGGACATTGGAAATGGGCACCAAAACCCAACATAAAATCATTGAAAAAATAACCCAAAATAACAGCATCAAAGTCACCAGCTTTATGGGTCCGAAGAAAATTAACAATTTTCGGTTGATTTATGGTTTCATTGGCCATATTGATGACATGGGCGATAATGCCATTAAATTTTCTATAAATGGAAGCTGGTTTATTTAACATTTCCTGGGCGAAATTATTATCAAACATGGGACCTTCGACATGAATGAATTTATATTTCGCTTTTTTAATCATATTGGGTACAGTGGCTATAACGGTTACATTATGTCCATCCTCTGCCAATGCATCAGCTACAGCACAATGTATTAGAACATGAGATTTAGAGGGTGAAGGGAAAACACCCAATATACGTGCCGCCTGAGATTGTATAATCGAACAAGCGATCAAACCCAATAGAATTGGAATGCATGAAGTCGTCTTCATGATGCAGCAAAAAAAAGCACGTTTAATTAATAATTTATTATTGGATTTTGTTGTTGTTGTTTTTTTTAGTTTTGCATTTATTATTTTTTTCTTTCAATTTTACCCCGATTTTCTTATATGCGTTTTAAACTGAACCGCTCGTTATGTCAAACTGATCTTGGGAAAACTATTGTTCATCAATTTAGCTTCCGAATATAGGAAATTTATTTTCTTTCTCTTTCTCTCTCTCTCTCTCTCTCTCTCTCTGTTTTCATTTGAATAGTTTTTTCTTCAAATCCTCTCTTTTGTGTACAAACAAATTGTAAAGTATAAATAATAGAGATAGTACTATTTACCTAAGTACTCGTGTTTACTTAAACTATAGAATAAATACTTAAGTAACGCTAAAGTAGTCATTTTTATTATCTCTATAAAATATTAGTGTTTATGACTATAGAAACCTAAGAATTTCAATTATGTGGAAAAAGGTACCATTGAATAAGTACAGGTAATTTATAGAAAAGTACTTTTAAACTGTAAGGTACTCTAAGAGGGTGTGAAGGACTTAAGTCTATAGTTTGTCTTATAAAGGAGACTATAGCTTAGACTACAATCAAGTCCATATTTAAACTTATAGACTATAGTTTTAAGATTTTGGTCTAAACTATTGCTTATTCTATAATGGAAACTACAATCTCGTCCATAATTTTAACTAAAGTTTAATCTACAGTTTAATCTACAGTTAAAGGTACAGTTGCAATTATACTTTAGCCAGTATTTCCGAGATTATTCTATAATGGACACCATTAGTTGACACAATAGCGCAATTTATATTCAGGAATATAGTTGGGATTATAGTGCAGTTCAAACTATATAATACAGTTTGAGTTAATAGTCGAGATTATGGTTTAGTTTCTAATCAAAACTAAAGTTTAGCTTGTAGTGGTGAAAAAAGATTACTTTATAGTTCTTCTCTTCTTCCATGGCAGTGACTCTACTGTCGAGTGACATAGACTAGACAATTATCTTGACAACAAATCAGGCTCTTAGCTCTATAAGACAAAAGAATAATCTATAGTTTTCTTCTAGTTAAGTTCAGATTCCACTTCAGATTTTATTTTAAACTCCAGCTCATATTCTAGTCTAGTTTCTAGTACAGATTCTAGTTCTTATTCAAGTTCAGAGTATTTTAATTCAGGTTCTCAATAGTAAAAATTGGTTTTACCATAAAGTTCTAGTTCAGAAGTTAGTTCACATTGCAGTCCAGATTTTAGTTCGAATTCAAGCTCAGTTTTTAATTCAGTTCTAGCTAAGTTCTAGTTAAGTTCTAGTTCCATTCCAGTTATAATTATAGTTCAGATTCTAGTTCAATTCAAGTTCTATTCCAGTACAGTTCTAAGTCAGAATCTAGTTCTGATTGTTGTATAGCTTTAAGTCCAGATTCCATTTAGGATTCGACAAAAAATTCTAATTATGGTTCGGGTCTGTCTTCTAGTCCACTTCAGGTTTTAGTAAAGACTCCTGCTTATATTCTGATTCAAAATCTAGTCAAGTCTTTAGCATAGATTTGAGTTCATATTCTTATTTTTATTTAAGTTCAGATTGTAGTCCAATTTCTAAATTATTCCAGATTCTAGTTTTCAGAAATTCTAATTCCAGTTCAGATTCTACTTCAGTTTTAGCTAAGTTCTAGGTCCAGTTCAAGTTCAGTTTTAGTTCAGTTCAATTTCATTTCCAGTTAATTTCAAGTTCAGTTCTAGTTCAGTTCAAGTTCAGTTCTAGACCAGTTCTAGACCAGTTCTAGTTCAGTTCAAGTTCAGTTGTATTTCAGTTCTAGTGCAGTTCTAATTCAGTTCTAGTCCAGTTCTAATTCAGTTCTAATTCAGTTCTAATTCAGTTCTAGTTTAGTTCTAATTCAGTTTTAGTTCAGTTCAAGTTCAGTTCTAGTTCAGTTCAAGTTCAGTTCTAGTGCAGTTTTACTTCAGTTCTAGATCAGTTCTAATTCAGTTCTAGTTCAGTTTTAGTTCAGTTCAAGTTCAGTTCTAGTTCAGTTCAAGTTCAATTTAAGTTCAGTTCTAGCTCAGTTCTAGTGCAGTTTTACTTCAGTTCTAGATCAGTTCTAATTCAGTTCTAGATCAGTTCTAATTCAGTTTTACTTCAGTTCTAGATCAGTTCTAATTCAGTTCTAGTCCAGTTCTAATTCAGTTCTAATTCAGTTCTAATTCAGTTCTAGTTTAGTTCTAATTCAGTTTTAGTTCAGTTCAAGTTCAGTTCTACTTTTTTTTTTTTTTTTTTTTTTTTTTAAGTTCTATTTCAGTTCTAGTTTAGTTCTAATTCAGTTTTAGTTCAGTTCAAGTTCAGTTCTAGTTCAATTCATGTTCAGTTCTAGTTCAAATTCTATTTCACTTCTGTTTCAGTTTTAGCATCAGATTCCAGTTTAGATTTTATTTTAAAGTCAAGTCCAAATTCTAGCTCACTTTCTTATTCAGGTTTTAATCCACTTATAACTTAGTTCTAATTTGGATTCTTGTTCATATTCCACTTTAGTTTCTAGTTAAATTTAAAAGTTCATTTAAAGTTCAGTTCTAGTTTTGTTTTATTTCTGTTAATAATTCAGACTCTATTTGAGTCTCCAGCTTATATTCGGGTCAAATTATTATCCAGTTTTTAGTCCAGATTCAATTCAAATTTTAATTCAGATTCGGGTATAGTTTTTAGTCTATTTCAGATTCTTGTTCTGAATTCAGATTTAGTTCAAATTTCGGTTCAAATTCTAATTCAAATTCTTGTTCAGTTTGTTCAATTCTAGTTCCTGCTTTAAAAATATTTATTATATTGTCGATTACTTTCTTATGTCACCCACTGTATTTATCTGTTTTGATTGTTTCTTTTGCCAATTACGTACACAAATGTTTGTTCTTATTTTAGGAATTTTTTTGAAAACTTCTTATCATTTTCAAAAAATCTTATCAGACCCACATTACTTCATATGATTATTGAATCAAACACAATGACAGACAAAAAATAACAGGTCAATTAGAAATTGGATTTAGGTGGATATTTTTATTAAAAAGACTTACCTGTATAATTTCTCTATATTCCATTTCAAAACATTCATTAGAATACCCTCCTCCACAGCTATAGAAAACATATTGAGTAATCTACTCCAAAAGTCCAAGGGCTGACGTACTCCACTAAATAAAGTTGGCACATATGAGGGCTCCAAAGGGTTGGCTATCATACGATTTATGGGAAATATGGGTTGCACCATAAATGACACTATAACGGGACATTTGAAATGGGCTCCAATGCCCAAAACAAAATCATTCATAAAATAACCCAAAATGATTAAATCAAAATCTCCTGCTTTATGAGTGTCCAAAAACTCCTTCATGGTGGGATGATTTAAAGTAGCATTTGCCATCGTCATTACCGAGGACATGGTATGATAGAATTTTACATAAGCTGGTGCTGGCTTATTAACCATCTCATTGGCAAATTTATTATCATACATGGCACCCTTGACATGTATGTATTTGTATGTGGCTCTTTCATAAATATTTGGTACCGTTGCAATAACAGTAACATCATGACCCGCCTCGGACAGAGTATCCGCTATGGCACAATGTATCAAAAGATGAGATTTAGAGGGTGAAGGAAATAAACCCAAAATACGAGCGGAATTTATTTCCGAAGCAAAGAAACTAATTAGACTGATTAAAATTAATAAGAAACTGGTTTCCAACTTCATGTTTAACGGTCCGTTTAATTATTTTAAATTAATACTTTAACTCACACCGCCGAAATTCTAACTGATTGATGATCATACACGTAAAAGAATATATTTTTCTGGTAATCTTCCATTCAAAAGAACTGCTTTTTCGAAAAGTTGGTTAACATAATTTAAATTATTCTCTTCTATTTTACTATTTTAAAAAAATGCTCTTAAAACCGCGGCCGGCAGTGAGCATTTATGCTTGTGTATGTGAGAACTGTTCAGAATTTTCTCTTAAAATACATTGAAAAAAATGTTTACTTATTTGGCTACAAGAATGTGTTTTACTCAAGGTCAAATGCAAGAAACTATAATTTATTTAATGAGATAATACAATTGTTCCAAGAACTACATTATTAATATTTAGTAGATCATACATCCATATTTCGCCGAACTTTTTTTCAGTGTATTTTAAAACTTGTCCGATAACACCAACACTTTCAATGACGACTCAAGCCAGACTGAATGAATTTTCAAAAAATTGAAAGCATGTACGTTTCCGTCTTTTTTACCGGTTACTGCCTTAAAAGATATTGGCTTTCACGACAAAGAATAAAACCTGGAGTAGCAACTCTGGCAATAAAAACCCATAATCAACTATCAAAAATAATTAATCTAAGCGATAAATCTTCTGATTAAATAGATTTATGTCTGAAAAGTCAGTAATTTTATTTAAAAATGCAGAGTTAAAGAGTTGACTCTCTAGTCGTAATCTTTAATTACCAAATAAATGTAAGAGTGGAAACTTATAAAATTCTCTTCGTTTTTTGTTGTTATACCTCATTCATTATAATACTCTCTTAATCACACACTTTAATTTCCGCTTTAAGTTCGAAATATAATTCTTTATGTCAATTTAAAGGTCAAGTGTCTTTCCCCACTTGATACCAAAATTTTTTATTTCAGCTTTTGAACTCTTCACATTCTACTTCAGTTCTATTTTAGATTCTATTTCAAATTTATCTCAGATTTTCCTTCAAGATTCCAATCAAGTGTTTATTTCAGATAAGAGTTTTCTATTCTAGTGAAGATTCTATTTCAGATTTTAGTTCTGATTTTAGTTCATGTTACCTGTTTATATATTTGCATATATTTTAGTTCACTTTCTAATTTAGACTCAAGTTCTGATTCTATTTAAGCTTTTAGTTCAAATTAAATTTAAATTTCTGATTAAGATTCCACTTCAGTTTCTAGTTAAAATTCTAGTACAGAATCCAGTTCAGATTCGAGTTTCGTTTCTAGTTAAGATCACAGTTCAGCTAATAATTCAGACAATAGTTAACTCTATAGTCTAGACTATAGTTTACTTTATAGTCTAGACAGACTATAGTTTACTTTATAGTCTAGACAGACTATAGTTTACTTTATAGTCTAGACAGACTATAGTTTACTCTTTAGTCTAGACAGACTTTAGTTTACTCTTTAGTCTAGACAGACTTTAGTTTACTCTATAGTCTAGACAGACTATAGTTTACTCTATAGTAATATAGTCTAGACTATAGTTTACTCTATAGTCTAGACTATATTATAGTCTATAGTCTAAATTGCAATTGACTTTGCTCTAAAATCTAGACTTTTATTCTTTGTAAAAATAAGTCTAAAAATCCTGATTTTATTCTCTTCCAATTACCTTGAAATTCATGTCACTTTTTCCCCGTCTGCCTGAGTTTTGACAATATCTTCCATTTTTAATTAAAAAAGTATTTAACTAATTTATTTTTATTCCCCTTTTTCACTTTATTTACTTTTGTGTATTTTTTCCCTCCCACCAAAATTTAATGTTTAAAATTTATGGGTTCTGTTGTTTTCACATGTTGGTGAAATACACACACACACACAAACAGGCATATTATTAAACAGACAATAAATATTGACAAAATTGTTTTTTTTTGGACTCTGGGTTACAATGAAGTCAATATAAATTTTTTGGCGTTTGTTAAATTAATCCTCGTGCATAAATATTGAACATTGAAGAACATGAATAAACGGAGTCAAACAAAATTAAGCCGTCAGAAAAAGTTTTTGGAGGAAAAATGATATTTAAAATGACTACCGTAAAAAAACAGTGGAACGAAAGGGGCAAAATGTTATGAAAAACTAAAAAAATATTTATTAAAAATATAAAAATTTGAATATTTTTTACGCTTAAAATTTTAGAAATCTCCAAATTTTTTTTTTCTCTTAGACCCACTGTGCTTTTGTTACCAACATTGTGTGTTGCCTACATATATTTTTAAATTGCAATATATATACTTTTCTTTGTTTTCTGAAAATCTACATGATTTTTTATGGTTCCCCTAAGAATATTGTTACATGTTGTTGACCAACTTATGAACGAAATTTCCGCCAACATCATATATCACGCATTGTATAACCAAAATATGTTTTGTCTTCTTCTGTAGTTGGCCAAATGTTGCCAACAAAATAATAAAAAAAACAACAACCAACAACATCGTAAATAATATCGATGGTTTTCCAATAAAACATTTATATCTCCCCTGTTTCAGTTGCCAACAACAACAACAACAACAATTGCAACAATATAAAATTGTTGTCACAAAATTGTTGCATATTTTTAAATTTCACTATAATTTCAGGTTAAAATAAATCGCATTTATTTCGTGTACAAAATGATATAAAAAGAAATGGCGTTCAATTGTTTAAGGAAATTTAAATGAGAAATAAAATTAAAGTTGAGGGAAAATATCGCACAGATTATTTAAAATACTGAACTGAACTAAAGTTCGAATTAGAACTGAACTAAAACTGAATTAGAAATGAACTAGAATTGAACTACAACTGAACAAGATTCTTTACTAGAATCTGAACGAAAATTCGAATTAGAATTTAAATTGGAATCTAAACTAGAATCTGAATTTATTTATTTATTTTTTTATTTTTATACTGGACGTATGATTAATATTAATTAAGAGGTTTTAATAAATATTTCCCTATAACTTAAAAAATACTAAAGGGATTTTCAAAATTTAAAATGCCTTGAAAAGCGAAGACTTTTTTAAATTATTTGCTTCATTAACAATTTTATTTTGAATTTATTTTTCCAAAGAAAATTCCAAATTTTAAAGATTTTTTTTATAAAATTTAAATTAATTTAAACTTATTGTTCCGTCTTCAACTCTATTCAAATAGTTAAAATGATTCTATTGTTTTCTATTTTTTGCTTCAACACTAGAACAAATTTTAAATATTTTACTTAGAAATTATATTTTTCCTGACTTCTTTCACCTTCACCCAGCCAACCGAACTGACAATGAAAATGTTAAAATTCTGAGAAGATAAGTGCTGATGTAAGTTCGTGCAAATAACATATATTCCTACCGGGAAAGTATCCTTTTCTGGTATTTTTACTATACTATATTGTTTTTTATCCTGTTTGATGTATTTAAAACTTAATAAATTTTTCAGTAGAACAAAAGGAAAATAAGGAGCAAAAGGATATGGGTTACATGCTTGAAATACATTCGGTTGTATGTGTTGCAAAAAAGGTTGTGCTGCATTAAATTGTATTTGTTCCATTGAAATAAATATTCTTACAATTTTCATTTAAACAGGTGTTGAATGTAATCTATATGGTAGAGATTTTCTTTTTTTGTTGTTTTGTTTTTTGGCTCCTGTACAAGGACTTTAAGTGTAATAAAGACTGAAGCTTTAAAGTGTTTTTCTCTGTTCAATATTTATTGGTGTTCTGAAGAGTATTTATTGTATTTTATATGTATGAAAATGTATAAAAAATTTATTATATGAAGATGTTATCCTGTGTTCAAATGAGTATTCTGCTTTTTCTCTCTCTCTCTCTCGCTCTCAATTATTTTAATATTCTGCCAAACAAAATGTCGGTTGGTATTTGCTGTGAATGCCAAATTTTTGAAAATGCTATTAATTTGAGAAATTTTTGCTATTTTGACTATTGATGCAATAGTCAGTTTAATGCAGGAAAATGAGAGATGAGAGAATATTTTTTTGCTTTAGAGATTTTTAAAAGCAGCAAAATAACAAATATGAACGTGCCAACTATAGGCAGACAGACGGACGGACAGACAAATGTACATAGTCAAAATGACTTAAAATTTGGTTTTACTTGAAGAATATCAATACTCAAAAGGATCTTAACTAATTCTTCCTTATTGCAATATACGAAATCGAAACTCAGATTCCAGTTCAAATTATAGTTTATATTATAAGATTTAAGTTTATATTCTACTTCAGATGCCACTTCAGATTTTAATTTAAATTTTAGTCCAGATCTCATTCTGATTCTAGTTCAGATTATATTTCGAACTCTACTAAATATTTTAGTTAAGATTTTGGTTCATATTACACTTCTGACTCTAGTTCGGATTCTATTTCAGATTCTAGTTCTGATTTCAGTTCAAATACCTAATCGAATTCTATTTCAGATCTTAATTAAACACAGATTCAAAGTTCAGATTATAATTCCAATTTTATTAAAAAGTCTACTTCAGATTCTGGATGATATTCCAGTTCAAATTCTACTTTGGGTTCCAGTTCAGACTTTATTTCAGATTATAGTTCAAATTCAATTTCTATTGAAATAGAATTTCAGAATCTAATTCAGATGCCACATCAAATTTTAATTCAATTTTTTAGTTCAGATTCCAGTTTAGATTCTAGTTTGGATCTCAGATTTTGATTCAGTTTCTAGTTCAGATTCCTTTTTAGATTTTTATTCGGATTTTCATTTAAATTATAAATCTGATTCAAGTTCGGATACTGGATTATATTTCAGTTCAGATTCCACAAAAAATCATATGAAGTACTTCAGGTCCTAATTCAGATTTTAATTCAGATTCTAATTCTAATATTAGTGCAGAAGATTAAATTTCAGATTCTGGATTATATTCTATATCAGATTATTTCAAATTATATTTCAAATTCTATTTCAGATTTTCAGTGTTCAGTTCAGTTCAGATTTCCCAGGTTTTTACTAAAGACTTTAGTTTTTACTAAAGAACTGTTTTACTAAAGAACTAAAGTGTTTAGTATTCACCAAAGTTCATATTTTCACTAAAATCTCTCACTAAATTTTAACTTTTTTATAAAATTATTCTTTAAAATTTTCATTTTTTTCTAAAAAAGTCCATTATTTCTTATTAATCGAACTGCAATATTTCATTACATTTTTATTCAGCTAAATTAATATCAATTCAGCTAACATTTTTTCTAAAAAATCGATATTTTCTTCTATAGCCAACTTTAATATATGATTATTTCGTTATTCAGCTAAGATTACAACAATTCAGCTAACGCATTTTTTGTTAAAATAAAAATTTTTTAAATTGTTTGTAATATTTTTGATATTCAGCCATGTTAAACCTTATTCAGCAGAATATATTTTATTAAAAATAAGTTATTTTGTTTAATAAGTAATAAAAATAGTTTAATTTTTCAATTCAGCTAGCTGAATTGGAAAAATATATATTTTATATTATTTCTTAATTCATTTTATATAGTTTTAATAATTTCTTATACTTTAAAATAACTAAAATTATTAATTCTTTATGATATCTTGTATATTTTAGGTCACTTATTAAGCAAATTTTTCTCTTTTCCTATTCAGCTAAGAAAAATATTATTCAGCTATAGATTTTCTTAAGAAAAAGAATTTATTTTTATTTCAAATTGAAGTAAACTTAATTTATGTTGTAGTTTTTAATAATATTTTGAAATTCAGCTAGCTAAATTAGAAAATTTTTTAATAAATCATTTATTTTAGAAATTTTATTAAAACACATTAATCTACTTTTCGCCTTATTTATGTGAAAACAATTTCTTAAGGTTTTTTTCAAAAAATTTTGGTACAATTTATGACTGGAAACATTTTTATTCAGCAAATTGTGGCAAAAGCTAATACTGCTAAAATATGAAAAACAAATCCACAAATAAATATTTTATTATTGGTCTTATTATGTCATATTGTCTAAGAGAAGCTATAAACTATAAAAATAGTCAGGTGTTTAAGAGAATCAATTTTAGAAATTTATAAAAAAATTATTTAAAAATCTAGATACAATAAAATATTCCGAATAATTCTAAATAATCAAAATTCCTTAATTAAAGTCTTTTTTTCCTTTTTCCTCTTTTTCAAGAATAATCACCTTTAAACCTCTATTTTTATAACACATCACCATGCATTTGTAGCAAATAGCTTTACTATATTCTATATGTGTTATTTATGGTTATTCGTGAGGCAAGGAAAACTATTTGTGTGCCCTAAAATAAACGCCAATGTAGGCTAAGGGATTTAAGGCTTAATATTTTAGTTATTTTTACAATTTTCTGCTTTTTCTTCTCCTTCCTGTTTCAGGAAAAGAACATATTTTACAATTTGTTAAATACAAATACCTTGAAAACACATTTAAATATCTTTTTTGAAAACGAAAAATATATTTCATAGTCAGAGTTTAAGGTCAAAGTAATATATTAGAGCATAAGTTATGCAATTTACACAAATTGCAATGGAAAGTTCTACAAAAATATATAAAAAATATGTACAAATATGAATATAAATTTTATTTTTTATGAGAATTTTAATTCAGAACTAATTCCTAAATTTGATTATAATATTACTTAAGGTCTTAGCTATTCAGGGGCTTTTAAATTTTGAAAATCTGTTAAATATTTTAAAAGTTATAAGCAATTTCCCAACATAACCTCTTAATTAATACTAATCATACGTCTAGTATACAAATTTTAGTTTTATGAGAATTTCTCTTGTATCTGTCAGAAATGTTCAACTTATTTTTAACTCAATTTATAAAAAGACTTAAAAACTTCATATATTAAATATCATTTTCAAATAAAAGAGCTTTTTGGATTTTAGTTCAGATTCAAGTTTCAGCTTTAGTTCAGATTCAAATTAAAATTTTAATTCAAATTTCAGTTCAGATCATTTTTAAATTTGGATTCAAGTTAACTTTCTACTACTTTTTGAACTCTAATTCAGATCTCAATTAAAATTCTAGTTTAGATTTAAGTTGAAATTCTAGTTCAGATTCCAGTTCCGAATCAAGATCAGATTTAAGTTTCAGATTTAGTTCAGTTTCCAATTAATATTTTAATTCAAAATTCAGTTCAGATCAATTTTTAATTTAGATTCAAGTTTACTTTCTACTTAAAAATTTTAGTTCAGATTCCAGTTTAAACTTTAGCTCAGATTTCATTTGAAATTCTAATTCAGATTCCAGTTCCGAATCAAGATCAGATTCGAATTCCAGCTTTAGTTCAGATTCCAATTAATTTTCTATTTGGATTCAAGTGAACTTTTAGTTCAGATTTAAGTTGAAATTCTAGTTCAGATTCCTGTTTAAACTTTAGCTCAGATTTCATTTGAAATTCTAGTTCAGATTCCAGTTTCGAATCAAGTTAACTTTCAAGTTAAAATTATAGTTCATTCTAGTTAACAATTCAATCTAAATTATAGTGCAGATTCTAGTTCAGTTCAAATTGATTACTTATTCAATTCTAGTTCAGTCCAATTTAGTTCAGATTCTAGTTCGAATTCAGTTCAGATTTAGATTTATATTCTGGATCAGATTTTAATTCAAGTTTAAACTTTAGACCAGCTTTTAGTACAGTTTCCCGTACAGTTTTAATTGACATTATAATTCAGTTCTGATTTGAGATTCGAGTTCTTATTCTACTTAAGATTTTTGTTCAAATTTTAGTTTCGATTCTGATTCAGTTCCTAATTCAGATTCTACTATCCGAGTTAGGATTAGATTCCAGTTTGGATTTAAGTTAAGTTTGGAAACTTGTTCTTATTCTAGTCTTATATCAGATTCCAGCTGAGTAGTCCAAACTCTAGTTCAGCTTCTTACTAAAATTATAATTTAGATTCTAATTCAGATTCTAGTTGAGATTCAAGTACTGATCGTAGTTCAATTTTTTGTTCAGATTCAAGTTAAAATTTGAATTCATTCTAGTCCAGTTTTTATTACAGATTCTAGTTCTAATTTTACTTAAGATTTTACTGTTCAAATTATAGTTCAGAATATGGTTCAATTATGGGTCAGTTTCTACTTCTAACTCTAGTTTAAATTCTAGTTCATATGCTCGTTTAACTTATAATTCACATTCTAGTTTATATTCTAGATCAGATCATAGTTCAGAATCTATTATAAATTCTAGTATCCCAACTAGAATTAGATTCCAGTGTGAATTCAACTTCAGACACGGGTTAAGGTTCTTTTTCAAGTTCTAATTCAAACTCTCAACGAGATTCTAATTCAAACTTTAGTCCAGCTTTTGATTAAGATTGTAGTTAAGTTTCTAATTAAGATTCTAGTTGAAAATCTAGTTCAGATTCCAGTTCAGATTTCGGTTCAGATTTCCGTTTAAATTCTAGTTCAACTTTTAATTCTGATTTCTGATTCTAGTTCAGATTTATGTTAAATTTTAATTTAGATTCTAGTTCAACTTCTAGTTCATATTCAAGACTCAATCCAATTCTGCTTTTAATTTTAAAATTTTAGTTCAACTTCTAGTTAAAATTCAAGTCTCATTCCAATTCTGCTTTTAATTATAAAATTCAGATTATCGCTGTTTAAATTAAAATAAGTTTAATGAACAATATCGACAAAAATCTGAATTATGGCACTTTTTGAAATAAAAGCACTTTAATTAAGGTTTAATAAGAAATACTGTTTTAGGAAACTCATTTTTATAGTAAAATTTAATTTAATTTAAATTTTCTAGTGCAAATTTGGAAATTTATCTATTAAAAATTCATAATAGGTGATTTAGTTTAAAAACATTTTCCCCAAAAAATAACAGCCTAAAATGTCAGCTTTCATTCACCATTTTCATTTTGAAAATATCTTTATTAGTTTCCAAGTTATTGATAAATTTCTCAAACAACCTGTTAATTAATATTAATCATACGTTCCGTATAATAAAAATAATAATAATTTTATAAAATGTTTACAATTATTAAGAAATTTAAATCGAAACAAAAGCACACTAAAACTAAAACTATTTTCCATAAAAAAGTATATAAATATTTTAAGATCTTTCAAAAATTCTGCTCCCCCTCGTTAATTTTCCATTTGAATTCTGTCTTCTTAACACATTTCCCACATGTATTTTCTAATTTCAATTTCTTTTTTTTTTTACTTTAAATCTCATTAACACCTGCCAATAAATTGAGAAACAGAATCTGAAATGTTCACATAAACGTTATATCCACAAAATAAGGAAAATGAAATATAAGAAAAAGTCAATACTTTCATTTAGAACATTTTTTGTTTTTTTTTTTTACTTTCAAAAGTGTTTTAACACTTTTGGTGCCAAACTAATCGATTTGATTTTAATTTGCCATTAATTACAGCAATTTTTGTTAAGGACACAAGTTAGAAACAGAGGAAAATTAAAACACATTCCTGCAGAGAAGGGAAAAAAAGAGATAAATGACCATAATAAACCTTAGAAAGCAAACAAAAAGGACTTTAATTTGGTCTCAAATATTTTGCAATTTTTATGTGTTTGCTAAGGACACATCGATGATTTTATATCCCTTTTTAATGAATTCTCTTAATGAGATTTTTCTATTTTAATAGTCTTTTCTTTAATGAAGACTGGAAAACTTGAATTAAGGGAAATTTTTGTTAAACAGCGCTCTTTTTGTACAAACATTCTCCTCAGTCCAAGATCTTGGAAGAAATTTCACAAATCATAAGTTGGTTGCGAACCAAATATTCACTGTTTTACTTGTTTACATGTTTGATAATTATTATTTCCTTTGTATGGGGTACCCATTTCCCTGGTCCTATCGGTCCACAAAAATAGTTCCTTGAGATAGTTATTGGCACCATTTGAGAACTCTCGCTGTTATAGTTCTTTAGATATTTGATAAACATTATTTGCTTTATATGGAGGGGATCTCTCCCCCCCCTATACGTCTTACATTTTGGCCAGTAAAAAAAGGTCCTTGAGAAAGTAATTTGAATCAATTTGAATACTCCCGCTTTTACAGTTCTTTAGATATTTCATAATTAATATTTGCATTGTGTGGGCGTACCTTTCTCCCTGATCCTAACCGTCCTATATTTTGATCAGTAAAGCATATTCTTGGGAAAGTGTTTTAAATCGAAATTTAAAACTTTTGCTTTTCTTTAGTTCTTTAGATATTTTCTTTATATGGGGGACACCTCTCCCCCTGATCCTATCTGCCCTTCATTCTGTCCAGTTCTGTTCTGTAACTTGAAATATTAATTGGAACCAAATTTGAAAACTTTCGGTATAGTGTTTTTTATTTTATTTTCTGGATGGCGGCTACCTCTCCCCCTGATCCTATCCTTCCTTCATTGTATATAGTAAAACCTTTCCTTAATGAAGTGGTTGGGACCAATATTTGAAAATTTTCACTGTTGCAGTTCTTTATATATTCGATGTTCAAAATTTTTATATTCGATGGGGGCTATATCTCGCTCTTGGTCTATCGAACCCACATTTTGTCTTGTAAAATGGTTCTTGAAAAAGTTATTTGGAAAAAATTTTAAAATTTTTTATCGATATCTTTTTATCTGTTCGATGATCAATATCTTCTTTGTATGGGGGTTACTTCTCCCCCAGATCCTATCCGTGCTACAATTTGTCAAGTGAAAGAGCTCCTTGAAAAAGTGATTGAAACTAAATTTTAAAAGAAGAAATGAAATAGAACCGAACTAGAACTGAATCAAAACTGAATCAGAACTGAAATAGGACTGAACTAAAAGTGAACTACAGTTAATTTAGAACTGAACTAGAAATTAACTTGAACTGAATTAGAAGTGAACTAGAACTGAACTAAAAGAGAATTAGAACTGAACTAGAACTGAACTAGAACTGAACTGAAACTGAATTAAAAGTGAATTAGAACTGAACCAGAACTGAACTAAAAGTGAACTAGAACTGAACCAGAACTGAACTAAAACTGAACTAGAACTGAAATAGAACTGAAATAGAACTGAACTAAAAGTGAACTAGAACTGAACCAGAACTGAACTAAAACTGAACAAAAAGTGAACTAGAACTGGACTAAAATTGAACTGAAACTGAACTAAAACTGAACCAAAACTGAACTAAAACTGAACTAAAAGTGAACTAGAACTGAACCAGAACTGAACTGAAACTGAACTTAAAGTGAACTAGAACTGAACTAGAACTGAACTAAAACTGAACTTAAAGTGAACTAGAACTGAACTAGAACTGAACTAAAACTGAACTAGAACTAAACTGAAACTGAACTAGAACTGAACTAAAACAGAACTAAAAGTGAATTAGAACTGAACTAAAACTGAACTGAACCAGAACTGAACAATAACTTAACAATAACTGAACTAGAACCGAACTAAAACTGAACTAGAACCGAACTAAAATTGAACCAACACTAAACGAGAACTGAGCTAAAACTGAACTATTCTAATAAAGTAGAACTGAACTAGAACTTAACTAAAAATGAAGTTGAACTAAACTACAACGTTTGATTCCTTAACTTCATTTGAGGTAACATATCAGGGGTTAAAATTAAATATTTTGCTTAATTTTTTAATTTTAATTTACTATAAAATTTTTATTACTACTTGATATATTGTTTTTCTCTTCCTGCTATTTCAGCAGTTTATTGAATATGTTACCCGTGTTTAGTATTGTGAACACCTTTTCCTGTCAATAAAAAATTCCTTTTATTTTGCCGTTAAAATTTTCCTATAAACTCAAATTGATGTAATAAAAATTTTGTGGAATTTTCCACAGTTGTTGTTGTTGTCATTTTCTCAATATCTTAACTAATATTGGCTTGTGAAAACTATCAATACTGTCAGTATTCAGTATTCTAATAGAGTTATTTACACCACATGTCAGTTGCCAAAAAAAATCTACATACTTCTCAACACTTTTGAAGGGTTTAATATTCAAATAAAAAAAATATATATGAAAAAAAGGCATCGCTTGTAAATTAAATCTCTCTAGAGTTTGGCAAAATAGTTTAATACTTCGTTTTGTTTTTTTTTTTAATAAACTTTTATTTTATTTTTTACATGCTTCATAAATCTCTGGAGTATGTAAAGGTAAATGGTTGAGTGTATTTGTAAATGTACTTAAAATGCATTGAAGTGCTATGCAACTTGTCCAGGCTATCAAAATTATTTTTCACACATACATATGAACAGCTTAGTTGTGGCACATAAGTTCATGCATAACAAAAAAAAATGTTCAAATATTCAAATTGAAGTTTTCCATATGTATTGAATGAGTTATGCTTGAATAACGGTAAAAAATTATATCAAGCGTATGATTTTATAACAAGAATTCAGTTTGTAGTCTATAAGTTTTGAGGTAGAAATTTGAAAAAATGCAAACAAGTGAAACTTAAGTGTAAAAATTGAATTGAAATTGTTTAACCTTCGAGGGAAAATGGGAAAAAAATTTAACAGTTTTCACAAGGAATATTAAAATATTATAAAAAAGTTAACTTAAATTTGTTTGAGTACTGTTTTGTATTAAAGCCTCAAGTCTTGGCTTTCATTTGACTTTTTAATTTCTTAAATCACTTTATTAGTTCTTGAAATATAAATGATTTTCCAACTCAGCCTCTTAATTAATATTAATCATACGTCTCCTATATTACATATTAAGAAATTAATTTTATATCTTTAAATTTTCAAAACTAATAAAAATTTAATACCTTTCCCCTACCTTAACCTATTTACCAAATTTTTGAACCAAAATTTACTTTGAAACCCCAACAAAAGTTTTCAAAATTAATCTCTAAAAATTATTTTACCTTGTTCTGGTTTTGCTCAAAATTTACCTAACTTGACCCGGAATTTTTTCGTTTTTTTTTTTAATTTTTATTGTTGTTCTTCTTCTTTCTTATTTTTCTGTTGTTGTTGTTGTTTTTAATTTACTTAAGCTGTTGTTTTTCTTGAAAAGTTTCTTAACCCACATTAATTTGTTAGTAAATCTTATTTAAGTAACTTTTTCAGTCTTTCAGTCTTATTTCATTTTATGACACACACACACACATACAAACTTAAGTACAATCTTAGACAAAAAAAATTTCTAGAGAAACTATATTTATAGGATTTGTAGCAACCAGTGGTACAGTTAGTTGCTATTTGGAATATTCATGCAACAATTCTGTAAGGGTTATTGCGATGAGAGTGTATGCATTGTACTAGATGTTGTTAAGTTGATGCTAACAACTACTTGGGTTATATTTTTGGACTCGTTTTCTTTAAAAAGGACTAATAAAAATAAAGAGAGATCAAAAGCAAAATTCATATCTTAAAATTTTCAAAGAATATGTAACGATTATTGTTAAAATATAAAACTTGACTATAAAGTAGTCAATTTAATAGTTTACTATATAAGTTGGCTCTACTATCGACTAGTCTACTGTCACGACTATAAAATAGCCAAGACGTATGATTAATAAGTTTTAATAGTCAATGCTATTGGCTTGATTATAGACTACGCCATTGACTATGGTCCAGTCTGCTGGCATGACTATAAAATAGTCTTTAGACTTAACTATAGACTAGTCAAATGGCATGCTCTCTTTTCGGCTATGGCTTGCCTATAGCGTAGTCTATTAGCTCAACTATACCCTTGTTAAACGCCTTTTTTATATACTATTTAATTAGCTTAACTACAGTATATTCGATCAGTTGTAGTTCACCGAAGATCATTTTTAATTCAGTTCTTACAGTTTTCAGTCTTAAGTTCGAATACCAGTTCAGTTCCAGATTAGATTCCATTTCAGGTTCTAGTTCCAATTATAAAGCGAGAATCCAATTCAGATTTTGACTGAACATATTAGTTCAGATTCTTGTTTAGATTCTTGTTCAGATTCTGGTTCAGATTTAATTTCATATTCTTGTTTAGATTCATGTTCAGATTCTAATTCCAATTATAGTTCAGATTCTAGTTCGGATTCTCGTTCGGATTCTAAGCCAGATTCTAGTTCAGTTGTAGTTGAGATTCTAGTTCAGATTTCAGTTCAGATTTCAGTTCAGATTTTAGTTCAGATTTTAGTTCCGATTATAGTTCCGATTCTAGTTCAGATTCTAGTTCAGATTCTAGTTCAGATTCTGGTTCAGATTCTAATTCCAATTATAGTTCAGATTCTAGTTCAGTTGTAGTTGAGATTCTAGTTCAGTTTTCAGTTCAGATTTTAGTTTAGATTTCAGTTCAGATTTTAGTTTCGATTCTAGTTCAGATTCTTGTTCAGATTCTAATTCCAATTATAGTTCAGATTCTAGTTCGGATTCTCGTTCGGATTCTAAGCCAGATTCTAGTTCAGTTGTAGTTGAGATTCTAGTTCAGATTTCAGTTCAGATTTCAGTTCAGATTTCAGTTCAGATTTAAGTTCCGATTCTAGTTCAGATTCTAGTTCAGATTCTGGTTCAGATTCTAATTCCAATTATAGTTCAGATTCTAGTTCAGATTTTAGTTTAGATTCTGAGCCAGATTCTAGTTCAGTTGTAGTTGAGATTCTAGTTCAGATTTCAGTTCAGATTTCAGTTCATATTTCAGTTCAGATTTCAGTTCAGATTTCAGTTCAGATTTCAGTTTAGATTTCAGTTCAGATTTCAGTTCAGATTCTAGTTCAGATTCTAGTTCAGTTGTAGTTGAGATTCTAGTTCAGATTTTAGTTTAGATTCTAATTCTGATTCTAGTTCAGATTCTGGTTCAGATTCTAATTCCCAATTATAGTTCAGATTCTAGTTCAGATTCTAATTCCAATTATAGTTCAGATTCTAGTTCAGATTCTAGTTCAGATATTAGTTTAGATTCTAGTTCAGATTTCAGTTCAGATTTCAGTTCAGATTTCAGTTCAGATTTCAGTTTAGATTTCAGTTCAGATTTCAGTTCAGATTCTAGTTCAGATTCTAGTTCAGTTGTAGTTGAGATTCTAGTTCAGATTCATGTTCAGATTCTAATTCCAATTATAGTTCAGATTCTAGTTCGGATTCTCGTTCGGATTCTAAGCCAGATTCTAGTTCAGTTGTAGTTGAGATTCTAGTTCAGATTTCAGTTCAGATTTCAGTTCAGATTTCAGTTCAGATTCTAGTTCAGATTCTAGTTCAGTTGTAGTTGAGATTCTAGTTCAGATTTAGTTTAGATTCTAATTCTGATTCTAGTTCAGATTCTGGTTCAGATTCTAATTCCAATTATAGTTCAGATTTTAGTTCAGATTCTAGTTCAGATATTAGTTTAGATTCTAAACCAGATTCTAGTTCAGTTGTAGTTGAGATTCTAGTTCAGATTTTAGTTAAGATTTTAGTTCCGATTGTAGTTCAGTTTCTAGTTCATATTTTAGTTTTGATTCTAGTCCAGATTCTAGTTCAGCTTTTAGTTCAGTTTCTAGTTCAGATTCCAGTTCAGTTTCCAGTTCCGTTGTAATCCATATTCCAATTTTATTTTTTGTACTTCATCTTCCTTTCGTTGTCTATTACTTTTTGGCTAATTTACATTTTTATATTCTCTTTTATGGTCGTTAGTTTTCATTATATTTTAAGGTTAATTTAAGATGCAACTAACTTTGTATCTCTTCGAGTGCATTAAAATCAGGACACTAGAAAATAAATAAATTTTATAAAATGTAAATTAGTTAATGCAAAAGTTTACTAAAATGTTTTACAATTGAATGTCCTTGAATAAATGAGAAATGAAAATAGCAAAATTTACATAAATATTTAGTTTAAGTTTTTAATGGACTTTAAATTAGTGATTTGGAGCAGATTTTTCAAAAACAAAATGGAAATAAAGATTCAAAAGGATTTTTTTGTAAAAATTATAAAAAATGAAATATTTTCTTTTAATTCAATTGAATTATTCGGTTGCAAAAAAGCAATAATTCAATTCTGTTTTCAGAAGACTTAAGTATTGAAAATAGTTCAACCATATTTCACTTATGTTTATGCTTCCAATATCATCCGTTTCCGTTTTAAATAACAACAAAAACGAACTATAAATAACATATATGTTAGCTAATGTGAAAGTTTTGCGACACATATCATGGGAAAATATTTCTTATATATCAATATTATCTTCCTGTCTCTTGCCCGATTCAATATTGCATATGACAGATATTTGGGATTAAAAGTATTTTATTTCAAACTTCTTCTTTTGTTGTAACGACAATATGAAAGAAAAAGAGAGAAAGAATAATAATAAATTATAAATAATTTTTGTTATTCTATTTTCTCACCTCATGTTCTTATAAAATCAATTGCTGAATAACATTCTCCAGATAGTTAACATGTACAGATATTTGTTCAAATGTCTGCTCTTAAGTATTCCAAATACAATTGTGCAAACAATCATGAAAAACTAGGAAAAAGACTTAAAAAGTGTGATGGAACCCAGCAAAGCATATATAGGGGGAATGGAAACTATTACACA
>PYHX02000495.1:83162339-83200954 GCA_004302925.2 Cochliomyia hominivorax | reverse complement strand
TGATTATTTTCATCAAATTACATTTCAATTATATTAAATTCAATTGAGTGTCCTTTACAGTTGCAACAACACCAAAAAAATGAAATAAATATATATTTTCGAACTCCGACTATTGTTGGATTTTTGCTAACAATAACCAAACAGAAGGAGATTTTGCAAGGATGTGACGATAACCCAGCAAAATTTTTAATATTAATTTATAATTCAAAATTAATTTTAGTTAAGATTCTTGTTTAAATTTTAGTTCAATTCGATTCCTGTTCAGTTCTATTTAAGTTCCAATTCAATTTCAGTAGAGTTCTAGTTCAGTTCCAGTTCTGTTTCAGTTCGGTTTCAATTCAATTCCAGTTCAGTTCCAGTTCAGTTCCAGTTCAAGTTCAGTTTCAGTTCATGTTCAGTTCCAATTCAAGTTCAGTACCATTTCAGTTTCAATTCAATTCCAGTTCAGTTCCAGTTCAACTTCAGTTCCAGTTCCAACTCAGTTTCAGTTCAAGTTCAGTTCAGATCCAGTTCAGATCCAGTTCAGCTCCAGTTCAGTTCCAGTTCAGTTCCAGTTCAGTTCCAGTTCAGTTCCAGTTCAGTTCCAGTTCAAGTTCAGTTCTGAATTAGAATCTTAACTAGAATCTGAGCTGGAATCTGAACTAGAATTTGAAATAGAGTCCGAACTAGAATCTGAACTAGAATCTGAACACCAATCTGAACTAGAATCTGAAATAGAATCTGAACTAAAATCTGAATTAGAATCTGAACTAGAATCTGAACAAAAGTCTGAACTAGAATCTGAGCTAAATCTGAATTAAAATCTGAATTAGAATCTGAACTAGAATCTGACCTAGAATCTAAACAAGAGTCTGAACTACAATCTGAACTAGAATCTGAACTAGAATCTGAACTAGAATCTGAACCAGAATCTGAACAAGAGTCTGAACTAGAATCTGAACAAGAGTCTGAACTAGAATCTGAACTAGAATCTGAACCAGAATCTAAACAAGAGTCTGAACTACAATCTGAACTAGAATCTGAACTAGAATCTGAACTAGAATCTGAACCAGAATCTGAACAAGAGTCTGAACTAGAATCTGAACAAGAGTCTGAACTAGAATCTGAACTAGAATCTTAACTAGAATCTGAACTAGAATCTGAACAAGAGTCTGAACTAGAATCTGAGCTAAATCTGAACAAAAGTCTGAACTAGAATCTGAGCTAAATCTGAACTAAAATGTGAATTAGAATCTGAACTACAATCTGAACACCAATCTGAACTAGAATCTGAACTTAAATCTGAATTAGAATCTGAACTACAATCTGAACACCAATCTGAACTACAATCTGAACTAAAATCTGAATTAGAATCTGAACTACAATCTGAACACCAATCTGAACACCAATCTGAACTAGAATCTGAACAACAATCTGAACTAAAATCTGAACTAGAATCTGTAGTAGAATCTGAACTAGAATCTGAACTACAATCTGAACTACAATCTGAACTAGAATCTGAACTAGAATCTGAACAAAAATCTGAACTAGAATCTGAACTACAATCTGAACTACAATCTGAACTATAATCTGAACTAAAATCTGAATTAGAATCTGAACTACAATCTGAACTACAATCTGAACTAGAATCTGAACTAGAATCTGAACAAAAATCTGAATTAGAATCTGAACTACAATCTGAACTACAATCTGAACTATAATCTGAACTAAAATCTGAATTAGAATCTGAACTAAAATCTGAACATCAATCTGAACTAAAATCTGAACTAGAATCTGTAGTAGAATCTGAACTAGAATCTGAACTACAATCTGAACTAGAATCTGAACTAAAATCTGAAGTACAATCTGAAGTACAATCTGAGCTACAATCTGAACTAAAATCTGAATTAGAATCTGAACTACAATCTGAACTAAAACTGAATTAGAATCTGAATTAGAATCTGAACAAGAGTCTGAACTAGAATCTAAACTAGAATCTGAACTAGAACCATTTTAGACTGCCTTCTATTTTAGAGTACCTTTGAGGTTATAGTTCAATCCGAACTCTTCAGATAAGATTATATCCTTTGCTGGGTTCCATCACACATTTTAGTCTTTTTCCTAGTTTTTTCATGATTGTTTGCATAATTGTATTTGGAATACTTAAGAGCAGACATTTGAACAAATATTTGTACATGTTAACTATCTGGAGAATGTTATTCAACAATTGATTTTTATAAGAACATGAGTGAGAAAAATAGAATACAAAATTTTTTATAAATTTATTATTATTCTTTCTCTCGTTTTCTTTCATATTGTCGTTTACATTATTTAAAAGAAAAATTCAGCAAAAAGAAGAATTTTGAAATAAAATACTTTTAATCCCAAATATCTGTCATATGCAATATTGAATCGGGCAAGAGACAGGAAGATAAATATTGATATATAAGAAATATTTTCCCATGATATGTGTCGCAAAACTTTCACATTAGCTAACAATATATGTTATTTATAGTTCGTTTTTTGTTGTTATTTGAACGGAAACGGATATTGAAGCATAAACATAAGTGAAATATGGTTGAACTATTTTCAATACTTAAGTCTTCTGAAAACAGAATTGAATTATTGCTTTTTTGCAACCGAATAATTCAATTGAATTAAAAGAAAATATTTCCTTTTTTATAATTTTTACAAAAAAATCCTTTTGAATCTTTATTTCAATTTTGTTTTTGAAAAATCTGCTCCAAATCACTAATTTAAAGTCCATTAAAAACTTAAACAAAATATTTATGTAAATTTTGTTTTTTTTTTTTTTCATTTCTCATTTATTCAAGGACATTCAATTGTAAAACATTTTAGTAAATTTTTGCATTAACTAATTTACATTTTATAAAATTTATTTATTTTCTAGTGTCCTGATTTTAATGCACTCGAAGAGATACAAAGTTAGTTGCATCTTAAATTAACCTTAAAATATAATGAAAACTAACGACCATAAAAGAGAATATAAAAATGTAAATTAGCCAAAAAGTAATAGACAACGAAAGGAAGATGAAGTACAAAAAATAAAATTGGAATATGGATTACAACGGAACTGGAAACTGAACTGGAATCTGAACTAGAAACTGAACTAAAAGCTGAACTAGAATCTGGACTAGAATCAAAACTAAAATATGAACTAGAAACTGAACTGCAATCGGAACTAAAATCTTAACTAAAATCTGAACTAGAATCTCAACTACAACTGAACTAGAATCTGGTTTAGAATCTAAACTAATATCTGAACTAGAATCTGAACTAAAATCTGAACTATAATTGGAATTAGAATCTGAACCAGAATCTGAACTAGAATCAGAATTAGAATCTAAACTAAAATCTGAACTAGAATCTCAACTACAACTGAACTAGAATCTGAACTAGAATCTGAACTGAAATCTGAACTGAAATCTAAACTGAAATCTGAACTGAAATCTGAACTGAAATCTGAACTGAAATATGAACTGAAATCTGAACTGAAATCTGAACTAGAATCTCAACTACAACTGAACTAGAATCTGGCTCAGAATCTAAACTAAAATCTGAACTAGAATCTGAACTATAATTGGAATTAGAATCTGAACCAGAATCTGAACTAGAATCGGAACTAAAATCTGAACTGAAATCTGAACTGAAATCTGAACTAGAATCTCAACTACAACTGAACTAGAATCTGGCTTAGAATCCGAACGAGAATCCGAACAAGAATCTGAACTATAATTGGAATTAGAATCTGAACAAGAATCTGAACTAGAATCGAAACTAAAATCTGAACTGAAATCTAAACTAAAATCTGAACTGAAAACTGAACTAGAATCTCAACTACAACTGAACTAGAATCTGAACTAGAATCTGAACTATAATTGGAATTAGAATCTGAACCAGAATCTGAACTAGAATCTGAACTAGAATCTGAACTAGAATCGGAACTATAATCGGAACTAAAATCTGAACTAAAATCTGAACTGAAATCTGAACTGAAATCTGAACTAGAATCTCAACTACAACTGAACTAGAATCTGGCTTAGAATCCGAACGAGAATCCGAACTAGAATCTGAACTATAATTGGAATTAGAATCTGAACATGAATCTAAACAAGAATATGAAATTAAATCTGAACCAGAATCTGAACAAGAATCTAAACAAGAATCTGAACTAATATGTTCAGTCAAAATCTGAATTGGATTCTCGCTTTATAATTGGAACTAGAACCTGAAATGGAATCTAATCTGGAACTGAACTGGTATTCGAACTTAAGACTGAAAACTGTAAGAACTGAATTAAAAATGATCTTCGGTGAACTACAACTGATCGAATATACTGTAGTTAAGCTAATTAAATAGTATATAGAAAAAGCGTTTAACAAGGGTATAGTTGAGCTAATAGACTACGCTATAGGCCAGCCATAGTCGAAAAGAGAGCATGCCATTTGACTAGTCTATAGTTAAGCCTTAAGACTATTTTATAGTCATGCCAGCAGACTAGACCATAGACAATGGCGTAGTCTATAATCAAGCCAATAGCAGTGACTATTCAAACCTATTAATCATACGTCTTGGCTATTTTATAGTCGTGACAGTAGACTAGTCGATAGTAGAGCCAACTTATAGAGTAAACTATTAAATTGACTACTTTATAGTCAATATTTATATTTTAACAATAATCGTTACATATCCTTTGAAGTTTTTAAGATATGAATTTTGCTTTTGATCTCTCTTTATTTTTATTAGTCCTTTTTAAAGAAAACAAGTCCAAAAATATAACCCAAGTAGTTGTTAGCATCAACTTAACAACATCTAGTACAATGCATACACTCTCATCGCAATAACCCTTATAGAATTGTTGCATGAATATTCCAAATAGCAACTAACTGTACCACTGGTTGCTACAAATCCTATAAATATAGTTTCTCTAGAAATTTTTTTTGTCTAAGATTGTACTTAAGTTTGTGTGTGTGTGTGCGTGTGTGTGTCATAAAATGAAATAAGACTAAAAGACTGAAAAAGTTACTTAAATAAGATTTACTAACAAATTAATGTGGGTTAAGAAACTTTTCAAGAAAAACAACAGCTTAAGTAAATTAAAAACAACAACAACAGAAAAATAAGAAAAAGAAGAAAAACAACAATAAAAATTAAAAAAAAACGAAAAAATTCCGGGTCAAGTTAGGTAAATTTTGAGCAAAACCAGAACAAGGTAAAATAATTTTTAGAGATTAATTTTGAAAACTTTTGTTGGGGTTTCAAAGTAAATTTTGGTTCAAAAATTGTGGTAAATAGGTTAAGGTAAGGGAAAGGTATTAAATTTTTATTAGTTTTGAAAATTTAAAGATATAAAATTAATTTTTTAATATATATTATAGGGGACGTATGATTAATATTAATTAAGAGGCTGAGTTGGAAAATCATTTATATTTCAAAAACTAATAAAGTGATTTAAGAAATTAAAAAGTCAAATGAAAGATAAGACTTGAGGCTTTAATACAAAACAGTACTCAAACAAATTTAATTTAACCTTTTTATAATATTTTTAATATTCCTTGTGAAAACTGTTAAATTTTTTTCCATTTTCCCTCGAAGGTTAAACAATTTCAATTCAATTTTTACACTTAAGTTTCACTTGTATGCATTTTTCAAATTTCTACCTTAAAACTTATAGACTACAAACTGAATTCTTGTTATAAAATCATACGCTTGATATAATTTTTTACCGTTATTCAAGCATAACTCATTCAATACATATGGAAAACTTCAATTTGAATATTTGAACATTATTTTTTTGTTATGCATGAACTTATGTGCCACAACTAAGCTGTTCATATGTATGTGTGAAAAATAATTTTGATAGCCTGGACAAGTTGCATAGCACTTCAATGCATTTTAAGTACATTTACAAATACACTCAACCATTTACCTTTACATACTCCAGAGATTTATGAAGCATGTAAAAAAATAAAATAAAAGTTTATTAAAAAAACAAAACGAAGTATTAAACTATTTTGCCAAACTCTAGAGAGATTTAAGTTACAAGCGATGCCTTTTTTTCATATATATTTTTTTTTTATTTGAATATTAAACCCTTCAAAAGTGTTGAGAAGTATGTAGATTTTTTTTGGCAACTGACATGTGGTGTAAATAACTCTATTAGAATATTGAATACTGACAGTATTGATAGTTTTCACAAGCCAATATTAGTTAAGATATTGAGAAAATGACAACAACAACTGTGGAAAATTCCACAAAATTTTTATAACATCAATTTGAGTTTATAGGAAAATTTTAACGGCAAAATAAAAGAAATTTTTTATTGGCTGGAAAAGGTGTTCACAATACTAAACACGGGTAACATATTTAATAAACTGCTGAAATAGCAGGAAGAGAAAAACAATATATCAAGTAGTAATAAAAATTTGATAGTAAATTAAAATTAAAAAATTAAGCAAAATATTTAATTTTAACCCCTGATATGTTACCTCAAATGAAGTTAAAGAATCAAACGTTGTAGTTTAGTTCAACATGATTTTTATTTAAGTTCTACTCTATTAGAATAGTTCAGTTTTAGCTCAGTTCTCGTTTAGTGCTGGTTCAATTTTAGTTCGGCTCTAGTTCAGTTATTGTTAATTATTGTTCAGTTCAAATTCAGTTCTAGATTAGTTCTAGTTCACTTTTAGTTCAGTTTTAGTTCGGTTTGTTCAGTTCTAGTTCATTTCTAATTCAGTTCTAGATTAGTTCTAGTTCACTTTTAGTTCACTTTTAGTTCGGTTCTAGTTTAGTTTTAGTTCAGTTTCAGTTCAGTTTCAGTTTCAGTTAAGTTCTAGTTCAGTTTTAGTTCAGTTCTAGTTTAGTTCTAGTTCAGTTTTAATTCACTTTTAGTTCAGCTCTAGTCCAGTTCTAATAATCTTTTAGTTCAGTTCTAGTTTATTTCTAGTTCAGTTTTAGTTCATTTCTAGTCTACTTTAAGTTCACTTTTAGTTCAGTTCTAGATTCAGTTCTAGTTCACTTTTAGTACAGTTTCAGTTCAGTTCTAGTTCAGTTTTAATTCACTTTTAGTTCAGCTCTAGTCCAGTTCTAATTCTCTTTTTGTTTAGTTTTAGTTCAGTTCTAGTTCTGTTCTGGTTTGTTTTAGTTTAGTTGTAGTTCACTTTTAGTTCAGTTCTAGTTCAGTTCTAGTTCAGTTCTAGTTTAGTCCCAGTTCAGTTCTGATTCAGTTCTAGTTCGGTTCTATTTCATTTCTTCTTTTAAAATTTAGTTTCAATCACTTTTTCAAGGAGCTCTTTCACTTGACAAATTGTAGCACGGATAGGATCTGGGGGAGAAGTAACCCCCATACAAAGAAGATATTGATCATCGAATAGATAAAAAGATATCGATAAAAAATTTTAAAATTTTTTCCAAATAACTTTTTCAAGAACCATTTTACAAGACAAAATGTGGGTTCGATAGACCAAGAGCGAGATATAGCCCCCATCGAATATAAAAATTTTGAACATCGAATATATAAAGAACTGCAGCAGTGAAAATTTTCAAATATTGGTCCCAACCACTTCATTAAGGAAAGGTTTTACTATATACAATGAAGGAAGGATAGGATCAGGGGGAGAGGTAGCCGCCATCCAGAAAATGTTATTAATAAGTTTTCAAATTTGGTTCCAATTAATATTTCAAGTTACTCTTTTACTGGACAGAATGAAGGACAGATAGGATCAGGGGGAGAGGTGTCCCCCATATAAAGAAAATATCTAAAGAACTAAAGAAAAGCAAAAGTTTTAAATTTCGATTTAAAACACTTTCCCAAGAATATGCTTTACTGATCAAAATATAGGACGGTTAGGATCAGGGGGAAAGGTACGCCCACACAATGAAAATATTAATTATGGAATATCTAAAGAACTGTAAAAGCGGGAGTATTCAAAATGATTCAAATTACTTTCTCAAGGACCTTTTTTTTTACTGGCCAAAATGTAAGACGTATAGGGGGGGGGGGGTGAGAGATCCCCTCCATATAAAACAAATAATGTTTATCAAATATCTAAAGAACTATAACAGCGAGAGTTCTCAGAATCACTATCTCAAGGAACTATTTTAGTGAACTAATAGGACCAGGAAAAGGGATACCCCTATACAAAGGATACAATAATTATCGAACATTTAAACAACTAAAACAGTGAATATTTGATTCGCAACCAACTTGTGATTTATGAAATTTCTTTCATGATCTTGGACTGAGGAGAATGTTTGTACAAAAAAAAAACGCTGTTTAATAAAAATTTCCCTTAATTCAAGTTTTTCAGTCTTCATTAAAGAAAAGACTATTAAAATAGAAAAATCTCATTAAGAGAATTCATTAAAAAGGGATATAAAATCATCGATGTGTCCTTAGCAAACACATAAAAATTGCAAAATATTTGAGACCAAATTAAAGTCCTTTTTGTTTGCTTTCTAAGGTTTATTATGGTCATTTATCTCTTTTTTTCCCTTCTCTGCAGGAATGTGTTTTAATTTTCCTCTGTTTCTAACTTGTGTCCTTAACAAAAATTGCTGTAATTAATGGCAAATTAAAATCAAATCGATTAGTTTGGCACCAAAAGTGTTAAAACACTTTTGAAAGCAAAAAAAAGTTCTAAATGAAAGTATTGACTTTTTCTTATATTTCATTTTCCTTATTTTGTGGATATAACGTTTATGTGAACATTTCAGATTCTGTTTCTCAATTTATTGGCAGGTGTTAATGAGATTTAAAGTAAAAAAAAAGAAATTGAAATTAGAAAATACATGTGGGAAATGTGTTAAGAAGACAGAATTCAAATGGAAAATTAACGAGGGGGAGCACAATTTTTGAAAGATCTTAAAATGTTTATATGCTTTTTTATGGAAAATAGCTTTAGTTTTAGTATGCTTTTGTTTCGATTTAAATTTCTTAATATTTGTAAACATTTTGTTAAATTCTTATTTTTTATTATACGGAACGTATGATTAATATTAATTAACAGGTTGTTTGAGGAATTTATCAATAACTTGGAAACTAATAAAGATATTTTCAAAATGAAAATGGTGAATGAAAGCTGACATTTTAGGCTGGGAAAATGTTTTTAAACTAAATCACCTATTATGATTTTTTAAGAGATAAATTTCCAAATTTGCACTAGAAAATTTATATTAAATTAAATTTTACTATAAAAAACTATAAAAAAGCTTCCTAAAACAGTATTTATTATTGATTTAAGTGCTTTTATTTTAAAAAGTACCATTTTTGTCAATATTGTTCATTAAACTTATTTTTATTAAAACAGCGATAATTTGAATTTTATAATTAAAAGCAGAACTGGAATGAGACTTGAATTTTAACTAGAAGTTGAACTAAAATTTTATAATTAAAAGCTGATTTGGATTGAGTCTTGAATCTGAATTAGAAGTTAAACTAGAATCTATATTAAAATTTAACATAAATCTGAACTAGAATTAGAAATCAGAATTAAAAGTTGAAGTAGAATTTAAACGGAAATCTGAACCGAAATCTGAACTGGAATCTGAACTAGATTTTTAACTAGAATCTTAATTAGAAACTTAACTACAATCTTAATCAGAAACTGGACTAAAGTTTGAACTAGAATCTCGATGAGTGTTTGAATTAGAATTGAAATTGAACTGGAATTTAAACAAGTATTTGAAAAAGAACCTTAACGCGTGTCTAAAGTTGAATTCACACTGGAATCTCATTTTAGTTGGGATACTAGAATTTATAATAGATTCTGAACTATGATCTGATCTAGAATATAAACTAGAATGTGAATTATAAGTTAAACGAGCATATGAACTAGAATCTAAACTAGAGTTAGAAGTAGAAACTGACCCATAATTGAACCATATTCTGAACTATAATTTGAACAGTAAAATCATTAGAATTAGAATCTATAATAAAAAACTGGACTAGAATAAGAGCACGAATTTGAACTTGAATCTCAATTAAAAGCTAAATTCAAATTTAAACTTGAATCTGAACAAGAAATTGAACTACGATCAGTACTTGAATCTCAACGAGAATCTGAATTAGAATCTAAAATATAATTTTAGTAAGAAGCTGAACAAGAGTTTGGACTACAATCTGAAGTAGAGTTTGAATTAGAAACTCAGCTGGAATCTGATATAAGACTAGAATAAGAACAAGTTTCCAAACTGAACTTAAATCCAAACTGGAATCTAATCCTAACTCGGATAGGAGAATCTGAATTAGGAAGTGAATCAGAATCAAAACTATAATTTGAACAAAAATCTTAAATAGAATAAGAACTCGAATCTCAAATCAGAACTGAATTAGAATATCGATTAAAACTGTACGGGAAACTGTACTAAAAGCTGGTCTAAAGTTTAAACTTGAATTAAAATCTGATCCAGAATATAAACCTAAATCTGAATTGAATTCGAACTTAAATCTGAACTAAATTGGACTGAACTAGAATTGAATAAGTAATCAATTTGAACTGAACTAGAATCTGCACTATAATTTGGATTGAATTCTTAACTAGAATGAACTATAATTTTAACTTGAAAGTTAACTTGAATTTAAACTTGATTCGGAACTGGAATCTGAACTAGAATTTCAACTTAAATCTGAACTAAAATTTTTAAGTAGAAAGTTAACTTGAATCCAAATTAAAAATTGATCTGAACTGAAATTTGAATGAAAATATTAATTTGAATCTGAACTAAAGCTGGAATTTGAATCTGATCTTGATTCGGAACTTGAATTTGAACTAGAATTTCAACTTAAATCTAAACTAGAGTTTAAACTGGAATCTGAACTAAAATTTTTAAGTAGAAAGTTAACTTGAATCCAAATAGAATATTAATTGGAATCTGAACTAAAGCTGGAATTTGAATCTGAACTTGATTCGAAACTGGAATCTGAACTAGAATTTCAACTTAAATCTAAACTAGAGTTTCAACTTAAATCTGAACTAAAATTTTTAAGTAGAAAGTTAACTTGAATCCAAATTAAAATCTGAACTGAAATTTGAATGAAAATATTAATTGGAAACTGAACTAAAGCTGAAACTTGAATCTGAACTAAAATCCAAAAAGCTCTTTTATTTGAAAATGATATTTAATATAGGAAGTTTTTAAGTCTTTTTATAAATTAAGTTAATAATAAGTTTAACATTTCTGACAGATACAAGAGAAATTCTCATAAAACTAAAATCTGTATACTAGACGTATGATTAATATTAATTAAGAGGTTATGTTGGGAAATTGCTTATAACTTTTAACATATTTAACAGATTTTCAAAATTTTAAAGCCTCTGAATAGCTAAGACCTTAAGTAATATTTTAAACAAATTTAGGAATTAGTTCTGAATTAAAATTCTCATAAAAAATAAAATTTATATTCATATTTGTACATATTTTTTATATATTTTTGTAGAACTTTCCATTGCAATTTGTGTAAATTGCATAACTTATGCTCAAATATATTACTTTGACCTTAAACTCTGACTATGAAATATTTCTTTTTCAAAAAAAAAAAAAAAAAAAAAAAAAAAAAATATTTAAATGTGTTTTCAAGGTATTTGTATTTAACAAATTGTAAAATATGTTCTTTTCATGAAACAGGAAGGAGAAGAAAAAGCAGAAAATTGTAAAAATAACTAAAATATTAAGCCTTAAATCCCTTAGCCTACATTGGCGTTTATTTTAGGGCACACAAATAGTTTTCCTTGCCTCACGAATAACCATAAATAACACATATAGAATATAGTAAAGCTATTTGCTACAAATGCATAGTGATGTGTTATAAAAATAGAGGTTTAAAGGTGATTATTCTTGAAAAAGAGGAAAAAGGAAAAAAGACTTTAATTAAGGAATTTTAATTATTTAGAATTATCCCTATAAATTTCGGGATATTTAATTATAATGAGATCGTTAAATAATTTTTTTATAAATTTCTAGAATTGATTCTCTTAAACACCTGACTATTTTTATAGTTTATAGCTTCTCTTAGACAATATGACATAATAAGACCAATAATAAAATATTTATTTGTGGATTTGTTTTTCATATTTTAGCAGTATTAGCTTTTGCCACAATTTGCTGAATAAAAATGTTTCCAGTCATAAATTGTACCAAAATTTTTTGAAAAAAACCTTAAGAAATTGTTTTCACATAAATAAGGCGAAAAGTAGATTAATGTGTTTTAATAAAATTTCTAAAATAAATGATTTATTAAAAAATTTTCTAATTCAGCTAGCTGAATTTCAAAATATTATTAAAAACTACAACATAAATTAAGTTTATTTTAATTTAAAATAAAAATAAATTCTTTTTCTTAAGAAAATCTACAGGTGAATAATATTTTTCTTAGCTGAATAAAAAAAAGAGAATATTTAATATAATAAATGACCTAAAATATACAAGATATCATAAAGAATTAATAATTTTAGTTATGTTAAAGTATAAGAAATTATTAAAAATTTATAAAACGATTAAGAAATAATATAAAATATATATTTTTCCAATTCAGCTAGCTGAATTAAAAAAATCAAACAAAATAACTTATTTTTAATGAAATATATTCTGCTGAATAAGGTTTAATGTGGCTGAATATAAAAAATATTACAAATAATTTAAAAAATTCTTATTTTAACAAAAAATGTGTTAGCTGAATTGTTATAATCTTAGCTGAATAAAGAAATAATCATATATTAGAGTTGGCTATAAAAGAAAATATCGATTTGTTTAGAAAAAATGTTAGCTGAATTGATATTAATTTAGCTGAATAAAAATGTAATGAAATATTGCAGTTCGATTAATAAGAAATAATGGACTTTTTTAGAAAAAAATGAAAATTTTAAAGAATAATTTTACAAAAAAGTGAAAATTTGGAATTAGAGTTTTAAGTGAAATCGTGAGATTTTGGTGAAAACTAAAGTTTTTAGTAAAAACTAAAGTTTTTAGTAAAAACTAAAGTTTCTAGTAAAAACTAAAGTTTCTAGTAAAAATCTGAACAGAAAATCTGAAATAGAGTCTGAATAAGAATCTGAAATATAATTAGAAATAGAATCTGATATAGAATATAATCCAGAATCTTAACTAGAATTTTAAGTAGAGTCGGAAACACTTCTGCACTAGATTAGAATTAGAATCTGAATTAAAGTCAGAATTAGGATCTGAAGTATTATCTGAAATAGCATCTAAGCTGTAATTTTAAGAGGAATCTGAACTGAAATATAATTCAGTATCTGAACTTGAATCAGATTTATAATTTAAATGAAAATCCGAACAAAAATCTAAAAAGGAATCTGAACTAGAAACTGAATCAAAATCTGAGATCCAAACTAGAATCTAAACTGGAACTAAACTGAACTAAAAAATTGAATTAAAATTTGATGTGGCATCTGAATTAGAATCTGAATTAGAATCTGAAATAGAACTTGAACTATAATCTGAAATAAAGTCTGAATTGGAATCCGAAGTAGAATCTGAACTAGAATATCATCCAAAATCTGAAGTAGATTTTTTAATAAAATTGGAATTTTAATCTGAACTGGAATAAAAACTAGAGTTTTATAAAGATCTGAAATAGAATTCGATTAGGAATTTGAAATCAGAAGTAGAATCTGAAATAGAATCCGAACTAGAGTCAGAAGTGTAATATGAACCAAAATCTTAACTAAAATATTTAGTAGAGTTCGAAATATAATCTGAACCAGAATCAGAATGAGATCTGGACTAAAATCTAAATTAAAATCTGAACTGGCATCTGAAGTAGAATCCAAACTCGAATCTTAGAATAGAAACTATAATCTGAGCTGGAATCTGAACTATAATCTGTATTAAAATCCGAACTAGAACTGAAATCTGAAATATTATCTGGTCTTAATCTGAACAAGAATCTGAACAAAAATTTGGATCATAATTTGAACTAGAAACTGCAAAAGAATCGAAACTGGAATCGAAGCTGGAATATAATTTGGAATCTGGTCTTAAATTTAAACGAGAACCTTAACTCCTATTTGAACTGTAACTTAACATGGATTCTGAACTATAATCTAAACAAAAGTCGGAAATAGTATCTGAAATAGAATTCGAAATAGAATTAGAAGTGAAATTTGAACTGGAATCTGAACTGGAATCTTAATAAGAGTCTAAACTATAGTCTGAACCGGAAACTGAGTTAATATCTGAACTAATATTTGAACTAAAATCCTAAATAGAATAAGAACTGTAATCTGAAATTAATTGGAATCTGAGCTAAACTGTAATCTGAATTAGAATTTAAAAAAGAATCGGAATTAGAATCAGAATCTGGACTGGAATCTTACATATAAACCGAATTGGAATCTAAAATGGAAACTGAAACTAAACTAGAATTTTAAATAGAGACTGAATTTCAATCTGAATTATATGGCATACGAACTACATTCTGAATTGGAATCTAATTTATTATATGATCTAAAATCTGTAAGCTAAAATCATTAGTTTTTCGTGAGCTCGAGGGGAGGGGGTGGTAAAAACAAAGGTCTTATAGTCGAAAAATTAAAATGGTTGAACAAAATAATTTTTAGCGTTTTTCAGTATTAAGTTTTATATCCTCCACCACTGTAAATGTGAATTCCGCATGTAACAACTAAAGAGACTTATTTAAGAACCTATAGGTTATATTTTTTCGGAACTTATATAAAATATAAGTCAATTTTGGCTATATACGTTTGTCCGTCCGTCTGTCCGTCCGTCTGTCCTTCCATCTGACATGTCAGTATTCGTTATTTTGCTGTCTCAAGTTTTTAATTATTCCTCCACCACAAGAGTTTCGATTTCGTATATAGCAATAAGGAAGAATTAGTTAAGATCCTTTTGAGTATTGATATTCTTCAAGTAAAACCAAATTTTAAGTCATTTTGACTATGTACATTTGTCTGTCCGTCCGTCTGTCTGCCTATAGTTGGCACGTTCAAATTTGTTATTTTGCTGCTTTAAAAAAAATCTTTAAAAATATTCTCTCATCTCTCATTTTCCTGCATTAAACTGACTATTGCATCAATAGTCAAAATAGCAAAAATATCTTAAATTAATAGCATTTTCAAAAATTTGGCATTCACAGCAAATATCAACCGACATTTTGTTTGGCAGAATATTAAAATAATTGAGAGCGAGAGGGAGAGAGAAAGAGCAGAATACTCATTTGAACACAAGATAACATCTTCATATAATAAATTTTTTATACATTTTCATACATATAAAATACAATAAATACTCTTCAGAACACCAATAAATATTGAACAGAGAAAAACACTTTAAAGCTTCAGTCTTTATTACACTTAAAGTCCTTGTACAGGAGCCAAAAAACAAAAAAACAAAAAAAGAAAATCTCTACCATATAGATTACATTCAACACCTGTTTAAATGAAAATTGTAAGAATATTTATTTCAATGGAACAAATACAATTTAATGCAGCACAACCTTTTTTGCAACACATACAACCGAATGTATTTCAAGCATGTAACCCATATCCTTTTGCTCCTTACTTTCCTTTTGTTCTACTGAAAAATTTATTAAGTTTTAAATACATCAAACAGGATAAAAAACAATATAGTGTAGTAAAAATACCAGAAAAGGATACTTTCCCGGTAAGAATATATGTTATTTGCACGAACTTACATCAGCACTTATCTTCTCAGAATTTTAACATTTTCATTGTCAGTTCGTTTGGCTGGGTGAAGGTGAAAGAAGTCAGGTAAAAAATATTTTCTACGTAAAATATTTAAAATTTGTTCTAGTGTTGAAGCAAAAAATTGGAAACAATAGAATCATTTTAACTATTTGAATAGAGTTGAAGATGGAACAATAAGTTTAAATTAAATAAAATTTTATAAAGAAAAATCTTTAAAATTTGGAATTTTCTTTGGAAAAATAAATTCAAAATAAAATTGTTAATGAAACAAATAATTTAGAAAAGTCTTCGCTTTTCAAGGCATTTTAAATTTTGAAAATCCCTTTAGTATTTTTTGAGTTATAAGGGAATATTTTTTAAAACCTCTTAATTTTTATTAATCATACGTCCAGGGTAAAAATTAAAAAATTATAAATTCAGATTCTAGTTTGGATTCTAATTTAAATTTTAGTTCGAATTTTCGTTCAGATTCTAGTCCAGAATCTTGTTCAGTTGTAGTTCAATTCTAGTTCATTTCTAATTCAGTTTTAGTTCAGTTCTAATTCGGACTTTAGTTCAGTTCAAGTAGTCAGTGCGATATTTTCCTACAACTTTAATTTTATTTCTCATTTAAATTTCCTTAAACAATTGAACGCCATTTCTTTTTATATCATTTTGTACACGAAATAAATGCGATTTATTTTAACCTGAAATTATAGTGAAATTTAAAAATATGCAACAATTTTGTGACAACAATTTTATATTGTTGCAATTGTTGTTGTTGTTGTTGTTGTTGGCAACTGAAACAGGGGAGATATAAATGTTTTATTGGAAAACCATCGATATTATTTACGATGTTGTTGGTTGTTGTTTTTTTTTTATTATTTTGTTGGCAACATTTGGCCAACTACAGAAGAAGACAAAACATATTTTGGTTATACAATGCGTGATATATGATGTTGGCGGAAATTTCGTTCATAAGTTGGTCAACAACATGTAACAATATTCTTAGGGGAACCATAAAAAATCATGTAGATTTTCAGAAAACAAAGAAAAGTATATATATTGCAATTTAAAAATATATGTAGGCAACACACAATGTTGGTAACAAAAGCACAGTGGGTCTAAGAGAAAAAAAATTGGAGATTTCTAAAATTTTAAGCGTAAAAAATATTCAAATTTTTATATTTTTAAAAAATATTTTTTTTTTAGTTTTTCATAACATTTTGCCCCTTTCGTTCCACTGTTTTTTATTTTTAACGGTAGTCATTTTAAATATCATTTTTCCTCCAAAAACTTTTTCTGACGGCTTAATTTTGTTTGACTTCGTTTGTTCATGTTCTTCAATGTTCAATATTTATGCACGAGGATTAATTTAACAAACGCCAAAAAATTTATATTGACTTCATTGTAACCCAGAGTCCAAAAAAAAAACAAAACAATTTTGTCAATATTTATTGTCTGTTTAATAATATGCCTGTTTGCACGTAAGTGTGTGTATTTCACCAACATGTGAAAACAACAGAACCCATAAATTTAAAAATGAAATTTTGGTGGGAGGAAAAAAATGCACAAAAGTAAATAAAGTGTAAAAGGGAAATAAAAATAAATTAGTTAAATACTTTTTTAATTAAAATGGAAGATATTGTTAAAACTCAGGTAGAAGGGGAAAAAGTGACATGAATTTCAAGGTAATTGGAAGAGAATAAAATCAGGATTTTTAGATTTATTTTTACAAAGAATAAAAGTCTAGATTTTAGAGCAAAGTAAATTGAAGTTAAGACTATAGACTATAATATAGTCTAGACTATAGAGTAAACTATAGTCTGTCTAGATTATAGAGTAAACTATAGTCTGTCTAGATTATAGAGTAAACTATAGTCTGTCTAGACTATAGAGTAAGCTATAGTCTGTCTAGACTATAGAGTTAACTATAGATTACGACTAGAGAGTCAACTCTTTAACTCTGCACTTAAAAAAATACTGTCTTCTCAGGGATAAATCTATTTAATCAGAAAATTTTTTTTGCATTGATTAATTATTTTTGATAGTTGATTATGGTCTTTTATTGCCAGAGTTGCTACTCCAGGTTTTATTCTTTGTCTCGAAAGCCAATATCTTTTAAGGCAGTAACCGGTAAAAAAGACGGAAACGTACATGCTTTCAATTTTTTTAAAATTCATTCAGTCTGGCTTGAGTCGTCATTGAAAGTGTTGTTGGTGGTGTTGTCGGACAATTTTTAAAATACACTGAAAAAAAAATTTCAGTGAAATATGGATGTATGATCTACTTAATATTAATAATGTAGTTTTGAAACAACAATATCTCATTATTGTTTTTTTCACCTTGAGTAAAACACATTCTTGTAGCCAAATAAGTAAACATTTTTTTCAATGTATTTTAAGAGAAAATTCTGAACAGTTCTCACATATACAAGCACAAATTGCTCACTACCGGCCGCTGTTTTAAGAGTATTTTTTTAAAATAGTAAAATAGAAGAGAATAATTTAAATTATGTTAACCAACTTTTCGAAAAAGCAGTTCTTTTGAATGGAAGATTACCAGAAAAATATATTCTTTTACGTGTATGATCATCAATCAGTTAGAATTTCGGCGGTGTGAGTTAAAGTATTAATTTAAAATAATTAAACGGACCACTAAACATGAAGTTGCAAACCAGTTTCTTATTAATTTTAATCAGTCTAATTAGTTTTTTTGCTTCGGAAATAAATTCCGCTCGTATTTTGGGTTTATTTCCTTCACCCTCAAAATCTCATCTTTTAATACATTGTGCCATAGCGGATACTCTGTCCGAGGCGGGTCATGATGTTACTGTTATTGCAACGGTACCAAATATTTATGAAAGAGCCACATACAAATACATACATGTCAAGGGTGCCATGTATGATAATAAATTTGCCAATGAGATGGTTAATAAGCCAGCACCAGCTTATGTAAAATTCTATCATACCATGTCCTCGGTAATGACGATGGCAAATGCTACTCTGAATCATCCCACCATGAAGGAGTTTTTGGACACTCATAAAGCAGGAGATTTTGATTTAATCATTTTGGGTTATTTTATGAATGATTTTATTTTGGGCATTGGAGCCCATTTCAAATGTCCCGTTATAGTGTCATTTATGGTGCAACCCATATTTCCCATAAATCGTATGATAGCCAACCCTTTGGAGCCCTCATATGTGCCAACTTTATTTAGTGGAGTACGTCAGCCCTTGGACTTTTGGGGTAGATTACTGAATATGTTTTCTATAGCTGTGGAGGAGGGTATTCTAATGAATGTTTTGAAATGGAATATGGAGAAATTATACAGGTAAGTCTTTTTAATTAAAATATCCACTTCAATCCAATTCCTAAGTAACCTGTAATTTTTTGTCTGTCATTGTGTTTGGTTCAATAGTCATATGAAGTAATGTGGGTCTGATAAGATTTTTGAAAATGATTAGAAGTTTTCAAAAATGTTCCTAAAATATGAACAAACATTTGTGTACGTAAATGGCCAAAGAAATAATCAAAACAGATAAATACAGTGGGTGATAAAAGAAAGTAATCGAAAACATAATTAATATTTTTAAAGAAAGAACTAGAATTGAACTAACTGAACAAGAATTTGAATTAGAATTTGAACTAGAATCACGACTATAGTCTAGACTAGAATCTGAATTCAGAACTAGAATCTGAAATAGACTAAAAACTATAAGCTGGAGACTCAAATAGAGTCTGAATTATTAACAGAAATAAAACAAAACTAGAACTGAACTTTAAATGAACTTTTAAATTTAACTAGAAACTAAAGTGGAATATGAACAAGAATCCAAATTAGAACTAAGTTATAAGTGGATTAAAACCTGAATAAGAAAGTGAGCTAGAATTTGGACTTGACTTTAAAATAAAATCTAAACTGGAATCTGATGCTAAAACTGAAACAGAAGTGAAATAGAATTTGAACTAGAACTGAACATGAATTGAACTAGAACTGAACTAGAACTGAAATAGAACTTAAAAAAAAAAAAAAAAAAAAAGTAGAACTGAACTTGAACTGAACTAAAACTGAATTAGAACTAAACTAGAACTGAATTAGAACTGAATTAGAACTGGACTAGAACTGAATTAGAACTGATCTAGAACTGAAGTAAAACTGAATTAGAACTGATCTAGAACTGAATTAGAACTGATCTAGAACTGAAGTAAAACTGCACTAGAACTGAGCTAGAACTGAACTTGAATTGAACTTGAACTGAACTAGAACTGAACTAGAACTGAACTTGAACTGAACTAAAACTGAACTAGAACTGAATTAAAACTGATCTAGAACTGAAGTAAAACTGCACTAGAACTGAGCTAGAACTGAACTTGAATTGAACTTGAACTGAACTAGAACTGAATTTGAACTGAACTTGAACTGAACTAGAACTGCACTAGAACTGAAATACAACTGAACTTGAACTGAACTAGAACTGGTCTAGAACTGGTCTAGAACTGAACTTGAACTGAACTAGAACTGAACTTGAAATTAACTGGAAATGAAATTGAACTGAACTACAACTGAACTTGAACTGGACCTAGAACTTAGCTAAAACTGAAGTAGAATCTGAACTGGAATTAGAATTTCTGAAAATTAGAATCTGGAATTATTTAGAAACTGGACTAGAATCTGAACTTAAATATGAATTAGAATATGAACTCAAATCTATACTAAAGACTTGACTAGATTTTGAATCAGAATTTAAGCAGGAGTCTCTACTAAAACCTGAAGTGGACTAGAAGGCAGACCCGAATCATAATTAGAATTTTTTGTAGTAAATAAACTAGAATTTTAAATGGAATCTGGACTTAAAACTATACAACAATCAGAACTAGATTCTGACTTAGAACTGTACTGGAATAGAACTTGAACTGAACTAGAATCTGAACTATAACTATAACTGGAATGGAACTAGAACTTAGCTAGAACTGAATTAAAAACTGAGTTAGAATTCGAACTAAAATCTGGACTGGAACGTGAATTAACTTCTGAACTAGAACTTTATGCCAAAACCCATTTTCCCTATTGAGAACCTGAATTAAAATACTCTGAACTTGAATAAAAACTAGAATCTGTACTAGAAACTAGACTAGAATATGAACTGGAGTTTAAAATAAAATCTGAACTGGAATCTGAACTAGAATCTGAACTTAACTGGAAGAGAATTAAACTAGAATCTGCATTCCAGTCAAGTTACTGCATTACACTTGAGTCAAGAATTCTGAACTCTAATCGATCTTAAGATTATTCTTTTGTCTTATAGAGCTAAGAGCCTGATTTGTTGTCAAGATAATTGTCTAGTCTATGTCACTCGACAGTAGAGTCACTGCCATGGAAGAAGAGAAGAACTATAAAGTAATCTTTTTTCACCACTACAAGCTAAACTTTAGTTTTGATTAGAAACTAAACCATAATCTCGACTATTAACTCAAACTGTATTATATAGTTTGAACTGCACTATAATCCCAACTATATTCCTGAATATAAATTGCGCTATTGTGTCAACTAATGGTGTCCATTATAGAATAATCTCGGAAATACTGGCTAAAGTATAATTGCAACTGTACCTTTAACTGTAGATTAAACTGTAGATTAAACTTTAGTTAAAATTATGGACGAGATTGTAGTTTCCATTATAGAATAAGCAATAGTTTAGACCAAAATCTTAAAACTATAGTCTATAAGTTTAAATATGGACTTGATTGTAGTCTAAGCTATAGTCTCCTTTATAAGACAAACTATAGACTTAAGTCCTTCACACCCTCTTAGAGTACCTTACAGTTTAAAAGTACTTTTCTATAAATTACCTGTACTTATTCAATGGTACCTTTTTCCACATAATTGAAATTCTTAGGTTTCTATAGTCATAAACACTAATATTTTATAGAGATAATAAAAAAGACTACTTCAGCGTTACTAAAGTATTTATTCTATAGTTTAAGTAAACACGAGTACTTAGGTAAATAGTACTATCTCTCTTATTTATACTTTACAATTTGTTTGTAAACAAAAGAGAGGATTTGAAGAAAAAACTATTCAAATGAAAACAGAGAGAGAGAGAGAGAGAGAGAGAGAGAGAGAAAATAAATTTCCTATATTCGGAAGCTAAATTGATGAACAATAGTTTTCCCAAGATCAGTTTGACATAACGAGCGGTTCAGTTTAAAACGCATATAAGAAAATCGGGGTAAAATTGAAAGAAAAAAATAATAAATGCAAAACTAAAAAAAAACAACAACAACAACAAAAACCAATAATAAATTATTAATTAAACGTGCTTTTTTTTGCTGCATCATGAAGACGACTTCATGCATTCCAATTCTATTGGGTTTGATCGCTTGTTCGATTATACAATCTCAGGCGGCACGTATATTGGGTGTTTTCCCTTCACCCTCTAAATCTCATGTTCTAATACATTGTGCTGTAGCTGATGCATTGGCAGAGGATGGACATGATGTAACCGTTATAGCCACTGTACCCAATATGATTAAAAAAGCGAAATATAAATTCATTCATGTCGAAGGTCCCATGTTTGATAATAATTTCGCCCAGGAAATGTTAAATAAACCAGCTTCCATTTATAGAAAATTTAATGGCATTATCGCCCATGTCATCAATATGGCCAATGAAACCATAAATCAACCGAAAATTGTTAATTTTCTTCGGACCCATAAAGCTGGTGACTTTGATGCTGTTATTTTGGGTTATTTTTTCAATGATTTTATGTTGGGTTTTGGTGCCCATTTCCAATGTCCCATTATTTTATCATTTATGGTACAACCAATATTTCCTATTAATAAAATGATAGCAAATCCTTTGGAGGCCTCCTATGTACCAACATTATATAGTGGTTTCAAGCAACCCATGGATTTTTCAAGTCGTGTTAAGAATTTTTTAGCTAATGGTTTCGAGCAGTTGGTATTGGGAAATATAATGCAAAAACAATTGGAGAGAATGTATGGGTAAGTGGATGAAGAAATTTTTTGAAGGGAAGAATTGTATGGGTATAGAGAATTTATAAATGGGTTTTGAAACCAGGATATTGAAGGGATATAGACTGGAAATTAATCTGGACTACAGATTGGATAATAAACCAAACTATAGATTGGTTAATAAACCCGATATTGCAGTCGTTAATAAACTATAGACTGGTTAAAAATCGGACTATTCAACGAGTGATAAACCAGACTATATAATGAGTTATAAACCAGGCTATAGATCGTGTACCAAACCAGACTTAATATGGTTGATAAACCAAACTATAGACTGGCTAATAAACCGAAATATATATGAGTAATAAACCAGACTAAATATGGTTAATAAACCAGACTATAGACTGGTTAATAATCTAAACTATAGACCGGTTAATAAACCAGACTATAGACTGGTTAATAAACTAAACTATAGACCGGTTAATAAACCGGACTATAGACTGGTTAATAAACTAAACTATAGATCGGTTAATAAACCAGACTATAGACTGGTTAATAATCTAAACTATAGACCGGTTAATAAACTAAACTATAGATCGGTTAATAAACCAGACTATAGACTGGTTAATAATCTAAACTATAGACCGGTTAATAAACCAGACTATAGACTGGTTAATAAACTAAACTATAGACCGGTTAATAAACCGGACTATAGACTGGTTAATAAACTAAACTATAGACCGGTTAATAATCTAAACTATATACCAGTTAATAAACTAAACTATAGACCGGTTAATAAACCAGACTATAGACTGGTTAATAAACAAAACTATAGATCGGTTAATAAACCAGACTATAGACTGGTTAATAAACCAGACTATAGACTGGTTAATAAACTAAACTATAGACCGCTTAAACCAGACTATAGACTGGTTAATAAACTAAACTATTGATCGGTTAATAAACCAGACTATAGACTGGTTAATAAACTAAACTATAGACCGGTTAATAAACCAGACTATAGACTGGTAAATAAACCAGACTATAGACCGGTTAATAAACCAGACTATAGACTGGTTAATAGACTAAACTATAGACCGGTTAATAAACCAGACTATAGACTGGTTATTAAACCAAACCATAAACTGGTTAATAAATCAGACTATAGACTGATTTAACCAGACCATACACTGGTTAAAACTGATTAATAAAACAGATAAACTAGAGTATATAGCGGTTAATGAGCCAGACAATGACTGGTTAATAAACCAGACTAAAGATTGATTAATAAACTGGAGCACACACTGGTTAATTGGCTAAACTATAGACTGGTTAATAAAACAGACTATAGACTAATAAATGAACCAGATTATGGGCTGGTTAATAAACTGATTTGTAATTAATACCATAGAGTGGCTAATAAACTAGACTATTGTTTGGTTTACTATGCCGTTAACATGACTCTGCTAATTTCAAAAAAAAAATTTCCCATAACTCCTACGTCATGATTATTCAGACAAACAGACTCAAGTGCTATCGCCCTTTGTCTTAATGCTCTTTTACACTAAAATCTCTCTGATAAGCATAAGAGTAACAGCTGAACATTAATTTCAGCATTCTTAAGAGTAAAAAATAATCTTTATGCCTCAAGAAATAACAAAAACTGGTCTTATCAACTAAAAGAATTAAAAATTTTGACAGTCTTTGTTTAATACTTTTGCCAGTGCTTTCACTATCGCCTTCACGGAATGAGCGCTTCATTTGTACAACAACTTGTAATCGCAATAAGCTTTTTAAGCTTAACTCACTCAGCTAGAATTTTGGGTGTTTTTTCTTCACCCTTTAAGTCTCATCTTATTATACATGCTTCCATAGCTGAAACTTTAGCAGCAGCTGGTCATAATGTCACCGTAATGGGCTCATTTCCTAATCCTTTACCTCAAGCTAATTATCATTATATACATTTGGAGGGTAAAAAATTAAATGCGGATTTTGTAAGTCAAACAATAGAGGATAAAGCGTCCGTACCTAGAAAATTCTATAAAATGATGGGTGTGGCCATGAAAGCTGCAAACGATAGCATGCAACACAAAGAAATGCAGAGACTAATTAGAACTCATAAGGAAGGAGATTTTGATCTTGTAATTCTGGGTTATTTTATTAACGATTTCATGTTGGGCTTAGGAGCCCATTTTAAATGTCCCATTATTTTATCATTTATGATAAGACCAATATTTGCTATAAATACAATAACGGGAAATCCAGAACTGCCTTCATATGCACCATCGCCATTTAGTAACGTAGGACAACCTATGAATTTTGTGGATAGATTGAAAAGTTATTTGGTCAATTGGATTGAACAAAATGTAATGGAAAGAAGTATGAAATGGAAAATGGAAGAAATTTATAGGTAAGTTTAATTTTGAATAGATCACAGGTAGGACTATAGTAAAAACTGGACTATAGTTTACACTATAGTCTGTGGACTATAGTTTACACTATAGTCTGTGGACTATAGTTTACACTATAGTCTGTGGACTATAGTTTACACTATAGTCTGTGGACTATAGTTTACACTATAGTCTGTGGACTATAGTTTACACTATAGTCTGTGGACTATAGTTTACACTATAGTCTGTGGACTATAGTTTACACTATAGTCTGTGGACTATAGTTTACACTATAGTCTGTGGACTATAGTTTACACTATAGTCTGTGGACTATAGTTTACACTATAGTCTGTGGACTATAGTTTACACTATAGTCTGTGGACTATAGTTTACACTATAGTCTGTGGACTATAGTTTACACTATAGTCTGTGGACTATAGTTTACACTATAGTCTGTGGACTATAGTTTACACTATAGTCTGTGGACTATAGTTTACACTATAGTCTGTGGACTATAGTTTACACTATAGTTTGTGGACTATAGTTTACACTGTAGGCTGTGGACTATAGTTTACACTATAGTCTGTGGACTATAGTTTACACTATGGTCTGTGGACTATAGTTTACACTATGGTCTGTGGACTATAGTTTACACTATAGTCTATAGTATAATCCAGTTAGTAGATAAGATTGTATTATGTCTTCAGACCACTTTGTTGTCGTGTCTTTTCATAGACTCTGCAGTTCTCATGTCTAATTTTAATGTTTCGCTTTTCTCTTTTGCTTCAGTTTGAAGAGCTTATTTTCCTTATCTATTTTAAAGAGAGAGTTTATTTTCATCAATATTCAATATTGTCAACTACTGTCGCTATGGTCTTGTGTTCGCTTAACAATACCTTATCAGTATTAAACGCTCCGTCATCGGTTATTGTTTTATTTTGATTTGGTGTAAATTAAAATTCGAAACGTTCATATACAAACATGAAAATACGATTAATAGCGACGGGCATAATAAACTTCCTGAATTTAATTATTATTACACAATCGGCACGTATTTTAGGTGTCTTCCCTTCACCCTCCAAGTCACATTTGGTTATTCACTCTTCGATAGCTGAAACTTTAGCGGCAGCTGGTCATAATGTCACAGTCATTGCAGCATTTCCTAACCTGTTACCCCGCGCCAAATATAATTACATACAAATAGAGAGTCCTTTAACAGATGGCTCTTTGGCCAATGAATTGGTTAATAAACCGGAACCATTCTATAAAAGATTAACCAGTCTAATTGATTTGGTAATGACGAGTGCCAATAATTCTATGCAACATAAGGAAATGCAGGAATTTTTATCGACCCATAAAGCGGGAGATTTTGATCTTGTTATACTGGGTTACTTTATGAATGATTTTATGTTGGGTTTGGGTGCTCATTTCCAATGTCCCACTATTATGTCATTTATGGTAAGACCCATATTTTCAATAAATTCCATAGTGGGTAATCCAGAGCTGCCCTCATATGTGCCCACTTTGTTTGGTAATTTAAAACAACCCATGACATTTGTAGAAAGAGTTAAAAATTATTTAAGTGCTTTCTTGGAGAATAAAATTTTGGCCAATTATATGCAACGGAGGACCCGGGAAATGTATAGGTGAGTGAGGCAAAATTGAGTTGCTGTAAGGGAATTTTTCAGTTCTTGAAATAAACAAAAACCTTATAATCTGGAGATTGTAGTCTAATCAATAGTACAAAATATAATCTAGATTATTTTCCACATTGTAATCTAAACTATAATCTCGAGTATAGTCCAGACTATAGTCCAAATAAGTGTAGACTACAGTCCAAATTATAGTCTATACAAACTACAAATTAGAGTCTAGCCAATAGTCCTAAATATAATCTGGACTATAGTCCATATTATCATCTTAACAAAAGTCCCGATTTTAGTTAAAACTATAGTCAAGATTTTAGTCTCAACTATAGTCAAGACTTTAGTCTAGATTATAGTCCAGATAAGTCTAGACTACAGTCCAAAGTCTAAACAATAGCCCATCAAAAGTCTTCACTATGCTCCAGATAATTGTATGGATTTTAATCCTGTTTATACTAAACTGTAGTCCAGAATGCAATGTAAATTATACTCTAGATTAAAGTCCAAATTATAATCTGGACTATGTTCTAAATATTAATATCTAAACTATAGTCCAGGTTATAGTTAACTCTATGATCAAAATAAATATCTGAACTATAGTTCAAGATATAGTCTTTACTATAGAACATGCTTTGATAAAATACTAGACTATAATCCAGATTAATATCTAAACTAGAGTCAAGATTATAGCTTAGACTATAAAACAAATTATAATTAAGACTACGGTACAGATTATAGTCATGACTATATTGCGTATTATAGTCATGACTATATTGCGTATTATAGTCATGACTATATTGCGTATTATAGTCAAGACTATATTGCGTATTATAGTCAAGACTATATTGCGTATTATAGTCAAGACTATATTGCGGATTATAGTCAAGACTATAGTACAGATTATATTCAATACTATAGTCAGATTATTGTCTCAACTTTAGCACAGATTATTGTCTCAACTTTAGCACAGATTATTGTCTCAACTTTAGCACAGATTATAATTTAAACTATAGTACAGATTATAATATAAATCTAGATCTACATTATAGTCCAGTTTATACTCTAGACTTAAGAACTATAATCTAAAAAAGAATCTGAACTATAGTCCAGATTATAACCTTAAATATATTCCAGGTAATAGTCTAGACTTTAGTACAGGTTTTAGTCTAGACTTCTAGAGTCTAGAGTCCAGATTATAGTCTAGACTATAAAACAGATTATACTTAAGACTATGGTACAGATAATGGTTAAGACTATAGAACAGATTATAATCATTACTATATTGCAGATTATAGTCTCAACTTTAGCACAAATTATTGTCTCAACTTTAGCACAGATTATTGTCTCAACTTTAGCACAGATTATAGTTTAAACTAAAGTACAGATTATAATCTAAATCTGGATCTATGTTATAGTCCAGTTTATACTCTAGACTTAAGAACTATAATCCAGAAAATAGTCTAAACTATAGTCTAGATTATAGTCTAGAATATTTTCCTGGTTATAGTCTAGACTTTAGTCTAGGTTATAGTTTAAACTCTCCAGATTATAATTTTGAGTCTTGATCATTAAATTATAGACCAGAAAAAAGTCCTAATTAAAGTTTATATAGTAGAGATCCACTTAATAGTATAGATTTTAGAGGCTTTCTCAGACATCGGCATATAATATGGGAAACTACTCTATATAATAAAGAACCTGGTTAAATCTTACTGGACTAGGACTATTAGTTGGGATATGAGGGAGACAACAACAGTCTGAAAGAGAGATAAAAATTTATATTTTTAATAGCATTTTTTTGGGGGAGCAAATCTGGTAAGTTGTCTGTAACTTTGCTATTTTTGTAAGGATTGGTCTGAATTTTGATACTAAGCTAAGCAACTATGTGGACTATATGTTACAGTAAAAATAAATTTTATTATTGCACAGTAGGCTTGAAAAAATATATTTCAGACAGACGTAAAAAATAAAATTTTAAGGATAAAATTTAAAAGATGATTTTGTTAGAATTTATAGAAGAGATTAATTAAGTAATTAATATTGGTTTTGCACAGTGGGATTTACATTTTTTCATTATATGTAATATAGAGTTTTGAGTCATTAATATTTGTTGGTTATAAGAATTTTAGTATCGCAAACTACCTGCTCTATTAACAACGAATTTTCTTTTTTTTGAATAAGAGTGTTTAAGGTCATTTTTACTTTCCAATTATGGGTTTGTTTAATTTTCAAGCATAAAAATATAATCTGTATATCAGTTATATAATGTAAATTATTTGGCTGAATTTTTGTTTATTATTTTTGTTTGTTTCAAAAATTTACTTACAAGAAGGAGAAAAAAGCCGACAATATTTCATTATTTACACATTAAGCGATTATTTCACAGAGATTAATCAGTCTTGTAACACGCGTCGCTCAATAAACATCTGCTTAATACAGTGAAATTCCAAAAAAAAACAACAAATGATGTTTAAGTGTTCTTCATTAATCAGTTTAATCTTAATTTGTAACTGTGTGAAACCATTTCAGACTGCCCGTATATTAAGTGTGTTTCCCTCACCCTCCAAGTCTCACCTCTTAATACATTCCGCCATAGCTCAGACTCTAGCTGAGGCGGGTCATGAGGTTACTGTGGTAGCTACTTTACCCAATTTATACCCCTCTGCCAATTACTCTTACCTACAAGTCAATACCACTTTATATTTATCAAACTATGCCCAGGAAATGCTGCAACATCCTAAACATATTTACTTTACCTTCCATAAAGCTGTTTCTCATATCTTAGATGTGGCTAATGATTTTTTAAATCATAAAACCTGGCAGAATTTTTTAGCCCAACACAAATCGGATGATTTTGATGTTATAATTTTGGGTTATTGTTTGGAAGATTTTATATTGGGTCTTGCGGCACATTTTCAATGTCCTATAATTTTATCATTTATGATACAACCAATATTTCCGGTACACTCGATGATAGCAAATCCTTTAGAGTTGTCATATTTTCCTACACTGTACAGTGGTCTGAGTCAACCGATGGGATTTTCTAAAAGAGTTATGAATTTTTTGGCTAATAGTTATGAGCAATTGGTATTGAAGCATCTGATGGCAAAGGAGAATGGTAAATATTATAGGTGAGTCCAGGAAGAAAGTCCTTTATTTTAAGTTAAAAATAAATGTATTAAAAATGTGTAGTCTAGACTATAGTTCACTAACCCAGATCAAAGCCCAAACTCTAATCTAGACTATACTTTAGGCTATAGTCTGAAATGTAGTCAAGATTATGGGCTAAACTATATTTAGGGTTATGGTATATGGTCCACATTATAGCTTAGATTATAGTCCAGCTTTATAGACATTACATTAGTCCGGAGACCTTAACTGAAAACACATAAAATGTGAAATGAAAAAATCTTTAATCTTTAAGGCCTTAACCGGGGCTTTACCACAGGGTCCAAAGCTTGAATACCAGGGGTTATGTAGTTGTTTAAAATTATTGAAAGAAATTCGTAAAAAAAATTAAATGAAACTTAATCTGTAATTTCCGAATGTCTGAACCGATTTCAGTAAACTTACACCTTGTCATAATTGAGACATAGATGAGTGGAGACCCATGCTCAGGGTTAGTTAGTGAATTATATCTAAATATTTTTATTTTGGATCTATTTTGATAATTTTTTTTTTTTTTTTAAATTAGTGCATCGAATTTTTTGTTATCAATAATAAATCTTGTGCTGCATAATGGGTTAATTTGTTTAATAAATTTTAACTTAATACTCTTCATTTGTTTTTAGCTAAAATTCTCTTAAATTAATTAATAAAAAACATACTCTTCCTCTTTAATGCATAAAGATAAATGAATTCAAAGCCATAGAATAGCAGCTAGAGCGACAACTCTCTTTCAATAAACATTGAAAGACATAACTCTTTATATGAGTTAAAGAAAAATTCTATAAAAATAGTTCTAATAGGGAAAATATTCAGTTTTTACTTAAGTTAATAAAAAATAGTTGCTTCTCTCTCCCTATCTCTCTCTCTCTCTTAGTTTATAATACAAAAACGTAATTAAATTGTAAATATTATACTAATAAGAGGTCAATATCTTAACCGTTTGTTTTATAATCATTTACTCTCTTACTCACTCTGTCAAAACAAACTCATAACAGGTCTTTTGAAGTGTCTTACACGGTGACCATATAACTGTTAAGGGGTTTTGTGTTATCTACGTCAAAAAGTGTTTACGAAACAAGATAATAAAACAAAATCATTAAAAAACATGTAAGAAGTTATGGTCGGTCAAACGTGACTTTGTAATACTCTACACCACATTGTTGATTATAAGCGATGGCTACCGAAAGTTAATGTACCATTTGTACTTAAGGGTGCAATTAGTGGCTTCAGTGTATTCTAAAAGGGTTTTTTTTATGTGGACTTTATAAAGTAGAACTAGTTATGGACCGACCTTCGTGAAATTTCACTCATTACTTTTTGTTATGTTTATTTTACTTTGACCAATTCTTATTGCGATACCAACATATATGTGTGATTTAAGTCCTTCAAAGCGATATTTTGAAGGGGAGTTGTATGGATTCTATGAGAAATAATTTATCGATGCTCGTATAATTTGGCCCATCGTTTTAAAAATTTTGCTTTATATATATTTAGGGCTTTTATAATCTTAAATCCCTTTTCCGGGAGGTACATTTTCATTAAACCAATTTCAATAGACATCGGCCTTGGGCCAACATAAAAACGTATGCCAAATTTCATTAAGATATCATTTAATCGACTCTAAAAGTGATCTTGAGTTGAACGGTATACTTTTACTCATATAAGCAAAAAACCTCAACCATCTAAGATGTTATAGGGTATAAAAATGTAAACAAACTTTGACAGAAGCATAATAAGTGAGCGAGAGAGAGAGAGAGAGAGCACAAAATAATCAGCTGAGCTTATATTGCCACCGTGTGAGTGCATTAAACTAATTAGAGGTCAATATCTTAATCTCTTGTTTAATAATAATTTACTCTCTCACGCTCTGTGTCAAAACAAACTCATAACAGGTCTTTTGAAGTGTCTTCTTTAACCGGCAACTTTGCGTGTTTGTAAACACATTTAATGTCAAAATATAATAATGACTTTAATATTTTTTTGTTTATATTCACTTCACAAATTATTAGCTGTTGTATTATAAATTCTCTCTTCGTGGAGTAAATATAATAATTTAAAAACTGACATTTAATTAAATATTATTTCATAAGTAACGTATTCGATACTTCTACACTTTAATTGTAGCGACACGCGTTTATTTTGTTGTGTGAAATGATGTCATTGTAACGATGAAAATGCAAATAATAAGAAATGAATTTTGAAAATAAACATAAATTAGTGACATTAAATTTATATTCAAATCTAAACGTTTTTTGTTGATAATAAGGAATCAAAGAACCGTACAGGGGTTCTAAAATATATATTTTTTGGAAATAATTCTGAAAATTTTGAAACGTTGAAGAGATCTTCAGGCTTAAACTTATAAATTTAGCTTAACAACATGTAAACATGTTATAGTCGGTCAAGCCGGACTATGTAATACCCTACACCACATTGTTGGTTGTAAGTGACTGCTATGGAAAATTTATGAACGGCCCTCTTTGTATTTGCTTCTCTCATTTATGTTTATGTGGGCAATAGATTATTATGATTCTAACATTTATGTGGAATTTATGCCTTTAAAACGGTTTTGCTTTCTGAAGGGTTATATGGAAGTTAGAAAAAATAATGGGGCGACCCTCGTATAATTTCGCACAGCGGTTTTGACTCATATTTATCCCTTATTTGACTAAATATTTTTAAAAGACCCACGTAAAAATGTGCGATTTATGAATTTTAAAGTGATTTTTGGAAGGGAGATTGTATGGGACCTAAGAGATATAATGAACCGATTTTTGTATAATTTAGTATCTCGTTTTATAATATAATAACATCTCTTTTTTGTTAAATTTGATTAAAATCGTTTTATATTTAGGAATTATATAGACCAAAAAACCCATTCCGGGGGGGACATTCGTATAGGGGTTTATATGAAATAATGGAGCGATCATAACCAATTTCAATAGGCATTGTCTTTGGATCAAAATAATAGCACATGCCAAATTTCATTACGATATCTTCAAAACTACGACCTATACTTTGCGAACAAGCGGACGGACGGACGGACGGACACTATTAAATCGAGTCAGAAGTGATACTGAGTCGAACGGTACTTTTAAAAGTGATGGTAGAACTATTTTTCACCACCTACGGTGGTGTAGGGTATAAAAGCACAAGTAAGAAAGCTAAATTCTGCTATGCCGAATCTTAAATATCCGGAAGGGAGCTATAGCGAAATATGGACCGATATTAATAAAATTCATAGCATACATTCAAGACGGTTAAGAAATTAATTGCGCCAAATTTTAATAGAATCGCTGATATTTTTATTTAGCATTAAATCATATTCCGGGAAGGGGCCTTATATGGGGGCTAAGTCAAATAATGACCCCAGCTCAATTTGGTTTTGTTTTGGGTTTATTATTGTATTAAAATTAATTTCAGAAAATTATCTCTAAAATTGCCACCCATATAGTATACAAATTTTGGGGTGTATCAAATTTTTTTAGGTTATAACTGTTCTTCTATTGGTCCGATGTTCATGGTTTTATGTTTTTGTTTATAAAGTTTATGCCTTAGTCTTAGTCAACTTTTTCTGCTGCTATTTTTCTTTGAGTTCTCACGAGAGACCACGATCTGTTATGTGGCTCTCACAAATATGGACCTGACTGCTTTCTATTACCTTAGAACGCCTTTCCTGTGGCGGTTATATTCTGCTTCATAAATACTGAATCGATTTCACTGAATTTTATTAAAAAGATTCGCAAGAGCACATGCAATAAGTTTATACACAACTAGTCCATAAAAAAACTAATCTATGATGCACAGTGGGGCATAATATATTTTATTTCGGAATAAATTTATAGCAGTAACACTAACATGGTTATGGTTCATAGCTGTGTTAACATGGAATAATTCACTAGAATCCATATTTTGGACTTTTTGGTCTGTAGAGTCCACATTACTGGAGGTCTTAAACAATGTGTCACCCTGTAATAACAAATATATTTGGGGTTTTAAAACTGCATTCTGTATTAAGAATAAAGTTTGGGAATTTTGGAACATGTAGGTTCTTTAATCGAATGGATCGAATTCATGAGGATCTGGACTTAGTCCTACAGGATGTTTTGGATGAAATTTTAAATTAGAATTTTCCATTAAATATGAATTTCATATACGTGAGAGAAATTTTAATTTGGTTGAAAAAAAAACATAATTTTTTGAAATTTTCAACTTGAAATTCGATTATTTTTGAACCGGTTGAAGATATTGAACTCAGTATTTTTTTATTTGATAAATAATTTTGATAGTTTTTAGTTTTTAACTAAATAAAAAAGAAAGGCAATACTTTTCTATGTAAATATATTCAAAATCTGACTCAAGATTTTGGCAAAAATTTGAATGTTAAAAATTTAAATGCATATAACTCGAATACTGTAGGAGATAAATAACATATGTAAGCATATTTCTTAAAGATTTTACAAAGGTCTATAAGGTGGTTACGTATTTTTTGACATTGAATCATTTTTTAACTCGGTTCCAAATTTAAAATCTGAATTACCCCATTAAATTGTTATACAAATTATGAAAATTTATTTTTAATCTTATTTTTCGAAATGTAATATTTTCACCAAGACTATAAATATTTCATATTATATATGTTTAATTTCTTAGCTTTCATTTGCTATTTTAATTTTGCAAATCGCTTAAGAACTTCCGGAGTTATAGTAATTTTTCTTCAAAAAGTCCTAAATTAATATTAATCATACGTATAGAAGAAAAATTCATATTTTCTTGATTTTTAAACTGAAATCTGTTAAAATTTTTTCAAAATTATAGCAGAATGTCTTAATAAATTTAAAATGGATCTATTTATGTTAATTTTCAAAAAGGGGTAACTCTATTAAAATCTACACTATTTTGCATCCCTATAAATCCTTTCATGGAGGTCCTGTGCGATTAAGACTTACCCAATAAGAACGCTTCAGTCCTGTTCTCTTATTGTATTGAATTTCGTACAAGCCCATGGAGCCATTTCAAAGTTACAGATTTACTTCCCTAAAAGCCTGCAACTTTTTTTCGCTGTGAATTCAAAATAAATATTTACTTTCAGAGGTCTGTGGTCAGGGGTATACAAAGTATTCTACATTTGATTACAATTCTTTACTTGTTGTTGTTTTGATAACATTTAATTTGTATTCAAGTTGTCACTGTCAAAATTTTGACATGATTAAAAACGTGCGACGCTTTAAAAATTCTAATCAAGTTTATTTAAGTTGTTTTGTTATAAAAAATTTTAATTCGTTTCTAATTAATTAAGTGAAAAATGATTCAGCAAATTAAAAAAAAAATAATAATATTAATTAAAAACACTTTATGTAAAAAAGAATTGAAATTAATACTCACTCTCACATTTCTTCTCTTTTCAGATATAATTTCCCGGCAGATCGTTATCCTCCCTTGGAAGAGGTTTATAAGAATGTATCCTTGGTCCTAACCAATCATCATTTCAGTCAAGGCCCCATAAGACCCAATGTTCCTGCTCTCATAGAAATTGGTGGCATACAAATCAAAGAGAAACCTGATCCTTTACCCAAAGATCTGGCTGACATCATGGAGTCTTCCCAAAAGGGTGTCATCTTTTTCAGTTTAGGTACCAATGTCCAGGGTTCTAATCTCTCGAAAGACAAAGCTAAAATGATTTTTAATGTTTTATCCAAATTACCCTATACCGTTTTGCTGAAATGGGGTGATTCCGATTTTCCCGGTCACTCCAAAAATATGATCTATAGAAATTGGTTGCCACAAGATGATATTTTAGCTCATCCCAAAGTCAAACTCTTTATCACTCATGGTGGCATGGGTAGTGTGGTAGAGTCCCAATATCATGGTGTACCCATGGTGGGTATACCCTTCTTTGGTGATCAACATGCCAATATAGCAAATGTGGTGAAATCTGGTTATGGTTTGGGTTTGGAATATGCCCGTTTTAGTGAGGAAGCTTTTAGAAATGCTGTTTTGGAGGTACTGGAGAATTCTTCGCATAGCAAAAATGTTCAGAAATTCTCGGAATTGTATCGTGATAGACCCATGACTCCCCGGCAATTGGTACGTTATTGGGTAGATTATGTTATAAGACATAAGGGGGCCAAACATATGCAATCGCCTGCTATTAATATGCCTTGGTGGCAATTACATTCTGTGGATGTGGTGGCTTTTCTATTGTCTGTGATTTTGGCAGTAGTGGGCGTTCTGGTGGGCTTGTGTAAATTCGTGTGTGGCCGTTTCAAGTCATCGGGAAAAGTAGCCCATAAAAAGGTTACGAAGAGCAAGAAACAGAAATAAGAAAATTTCGTATTTTTGTCTTTAAATTTTAATAAAAAACATATTTTAGTGATTTAGTTGTAATTTGTAAAAAAAAGTAGTTTGCATAATTTTATTTTTGTTAAAATTTTATAAAAAATCTAATAAATTTTATAAATTAAATAAATCTATAAATATGCTTTAAAAGCCTGTTTTCTTGGCTTTTCAAAAGTTTTTGAATTATTCTCATATCTCTTTTACTTTTTAAGTTATGACTTATATTCTGCAACAAAACCTGTATTAATATTGATCATACGCTTAGGGGTTTTTAAATGTTTTTTTTTGAGTAACTTTTAAACCATTGAAGATAATTAATTCAATTGAATTTTTTACAACTGGAATGTTTTTCTGCTGTCTTGGAGGTTAAAAGATTAACTGCTGATCGGGTAACTATTTGGTGACCTTCAAAAATTGGTCACCTCAAATATGTAGATTTTTTTAAAAATCGCCAAAAATTTATTTTATGAAATGGAATAAAAGAAAGTTTTAATTCGAAAAGCCTATTTTCTAAGCTTTCTAAATACTTTTGAATTTTTTAAATATCTTTTTTACTTTTAAAGTTGTCACTTATTTTCTCCAACAACTCATGAATTCATATTAATCATACGCTTAGGAGTGCTTTTTTTGAAAATATTCGTGTAATTTTGGAACCATTAAAGATAATTGAATAAAGTTTAACAGATATGTAGCCGGGATGTTTTTTCCTCAGACTTGGAGTTTTATAGATTCCCTGCTGATTACTGGGCTAGTAGAAGGCCTTCAAATATAAATTATAAATAAATTATGTTATGACACGAAATACAAGAAATTTATGAATACAGGTAGTTCTTGTATCATGTTAGAGATAAAAGTATCATGTTTTACATCCGTCAACAGCATTTTTTACCCCTTTCGCCCTCCAGAACTCTACGTACCAACCTTTACCCCCTCGACTTTCAGGGTAAAGGATGGAACGAAGCAGGACGAAATAATACTCAGGTGGAAAATCGCGCAAGTGACGGGAGAGAAAGTAAATGCTTACGTCGTCACAGCCGAGCAGACGGGTAACGGATGTGGCTTATTTGGGAAGCAACAGCAGCAGAGTGTTCAAGAAGAGGCAATAGCAGCAGCAACAGAGAGTGATAAAATGGATTTTGAATGACAAAAAGCGATCAAAAATGAAAGTATTCATAAAGCAATAAAAGAAAGTAAAATGAAAACAATAAAGAGTCACTTTCTGAGTTGATTTAACGAAGTCCGTCCGTCCATCCGTCTGGATGGTTCACTAGTAGTCTGGCTGTCCATGTAAACCTTGTGAACAGTCGGTGTTTTGGAGATATTTTAATGAAATTTGGAATTATTTTGGATCAAAGATCATTATTTCACCTTGTATCCATACAAATGTTCCTCCTGGAATGGGGATTTAATGTCACAAAAGCAAGAAAAATAATAAGGAATGTTATTGAATAAAAACAGATTAAAATCTTGTGTTTACTAAAACGGTTTATGTGGGGACCTTGGACGTTCCCAGCTGCAAAACCGGATAACCGGAGGTTCTTTACAAACTTTATAAATCTAAAAAAAATTAATTTAATTAAAGGCTTTAAGTTAATTACATCTGAATTGATATTAATCATACGCTTAAGTGAAAAACATTAATAACTAATTTAACTTTTTAATCTGTGGTCTGTGGTCTTAGATTTAAGTTTCCGTTTACGTTTAAAAAATCGCTTAAAAATTTCAAATGTTATAAACAGCTTTCTAGAAATACATTTGTATTAATATTAATCATACGCCTAGTAAAAATTTTAATATTAATTTGATATTTTAGCATTTAGAACTTAATATAAATTCGTATAGTGAAATTAAAAAGTTATTAAAGAGGTTTTATTTATGAATAACGTCTTTTGGGACAAGTTACTTCTGTTTAATTTAAAATTCATAAAATATTTAAAATACATCTCCTCTCTTGTAGATAATTTTAAAACTTTTGAAAGAGTTGTTCATTTTAAATTTAATTATTATTTTTAAAAACAATGAAAATGTAATATAAATATATATTTTTTGAACTGTAATATTTTAATGAGATTATAAATATTTCATAATATATGTATATAATTTCTTAGCTTTCATTTGCTGTATTTATTTTGAAAATTGCTTTAGAATTTCGGGAGTTATGGCAATTTTTCTTACGAAAGTCGATAATTAATATTAATCATACGCTTAGTAAAAATAAGGTTTTCCTGAATTACAAGGCAAAATATAATAAAATCAAGTTTTCAGTGTTAAAGCAGAATGTCTAAAATACCAGTAATTAGAACCAAAATGATTATGTTCATTTCCCAAAAAATAAGAAAAACATTCATGTTTAAAATGTCACAATTTCTGAAAATCAAAATTTGCTTTATATAAAATTTTTTGAATTAATATTATACTATTAGTATTATTGCGAG
>PYHX02000495.1:83106975-83162239 GCA_004302925.2 Cochliomyia hominivorax | reverse complement strand
AAATATGATCTATAGAAATTGGTTGCCACAAGATGATATTTTAGCTGCACTCAAAGCTGGCCCATCTGGTGTGCATGGTAAGTGTTAGAGTCCCAATATCATGTGTACCCATGGTGGGTATACCCTTCTTTGGTGATCAACATGCCAATATAGCAAATGTGGTGAAATCTGGTTATGGTTTGGGTTTGGAATATGCCCGTTTTAGTGAGGAAGCTTTTAGAAATGCTGTTGGAGGTACTGGAGAATTCTTCGCATAGCAAAAATGTTCAGAAATTCTCGGAATTGTATCGTGATAGACCCATGACTCCCCGGCAATTGGTACGTTATTGGGTAGATTATGTTATAAGACATAAGGGGCCAAACATATGCAATCGCCTGCTATTAATATGCCTTTGGTGGCAATTACATTCTGTGGATGTGGTGGCTTTTCTATTGTCTGTGATTTTGGCAGTAGTGGGCGTTCTGGGGGCTTGTGTAAATTCTGTGTGTGGCCGTTTCAAGTCATCGGGAAAAGTAGCCCATAAAAAGGTTACGAAGAGCAAGAAACAGAAATAAGAAAATTTCGTATTTTTGTCTTTAAATTTTAATAAAAAACATATTTTAGTGATTTAGTTGTATTTGTAAAAAAAAAGTTTGCATAATTTTATTTTTGTTAAAATTTTATAAAAAATCTAATAAATTTATAAATTAAATAAATCTATAAATATGCTTTAAAAGCCTGTTTTCTTGGCTTTTCAAAAGTTTTTGAATTATTCTCATATCTCTTTTACTTTTTAAGTTATGACTTATATTCTGCAACAAAACCTGTATTAATATTGATCATACGCTTAGGGTTTTTAAATGTTTTTTTGGAGTAACTTTTAAACCATTGAAGATAATTAATTCAATTGAATTTTTTACAACTGGAATGTTTTTCTGCTGTCTTGGAGGTTAAAAGATTAACTGCTGATCGGGTAACTATTTGGTGACCTTCAAAAATTGGTCACCTCAAATATGTAGATTTTTTTAAAAATCGCCAAAAATTTATTTTATGAAATGGAATAAAAGAAAGTTTTAATTCGAAAAGCCTATTTTCTAAGCTTTCTAAATACTTTTGAATTTTTTAAATATCTTTTTTACTTTTAAAGTTGTCACTTATTTTCTCCAACAACTCATGAATTCATATTAATCATACGCTTAGGAGTGCTTTTTTTGAAAATATTCGTGTAATTTTGGAACCATTAAAGATAATTGAATAAAGTTTAACAGATATGTAGCCGGGATGTTTTTTCCTCAGACTTGGAGTTTTATAGATTCCCTGCTGATTACTGGGCTAGTAGAAGGCCTTCAAATATAAATTATAAATAAATTATGTTATGACACGAAATACAAGAAATTTATGAATACAGGTAGTTCTTGTATCATGTTAGAGATAAAAGTATCATGTTTTACATCCGTCAACAGCATTTTTTACCCCTTTCGCCCTCCAGAACTCTACGTACCAACCTTTACCCCCTCGACTTTCAGGGTAAAGGATGGAACGAAGCAGGACGAAATAATACTCAGGTGGAAAATCGCGCAAGTGACGGGAGAGAAAGTAAATGCTTACGTCGTCACAGCCGAGCAGACGGGTAACGGATGTGGCTTATTTGGGAAGCAACAGCAGCAGAGTGTTCAAGAAGAGGCAATAGCAGCAGCAACAGAGAGTGATAAAATGGATTTTGAATGACAAAAAGCGATCAAAAATGAAAGTATTCATAAAGCAATAAAAGAAAGTAAAATGAAAACAATAAAGAGTCACTTTCTGAGTTGATTTAACGAAGTCCGTCCGTCCATCCGTCTGGATGGTTCACTAGTAGTCTGGCTGTCCATGTAAACCTTGTGAACAGTCGGTGTTTTGGAGATATTTTAATGAAATTTGGAATTATTTTGGATCAAAGATCATTATTTCACCTTGTATCCATACAAATGTTCCTCCTGGAATGGGGATTTAATGTCACAAAAGCAAGAAAAATAATAAGGAATGTTATTGAATAAAAACAGATTAAAATCTTGTGTTTACTAAAACGGTTTATGTTGGGGACCTTGGACGTTCCCAGCTGCAAAACCCGGATAACCGGAGGTTCTTTACAAACTTTATAAATCTAAAAAAATTAATTTAATTAAAGGCTTTAAGTTAATTACATCTGAATTGATATTAATCATACGCTTAAGTGAAAAACATTAATAACTAATTAACTTTTTAATCTGTGGTCTGTGGTCTTAGATTTAAGTTTCCGTTTACGTTTAAAAAAATCGCTTAAAAATTTTCAAATGTTATAAACAGCTTTCTAGAAAATACATTTTGTATTAATATTAATCATACGCCTAGTAAAAATTTTAATATTAATTTGATATTTTAGCATTTAGAACTTAATATAAATTCGTATAGTGAAATTAAAAAGTTATTAAAGAGGTTTTATTTATGAATAACGTCTTTTGGGACAAGTTACTTCTGTTTAATTTAAAATTCATAAAATATTTAAAATACATCTCCTCTCTTGTAGATAATTTTTAAAACTTTTGAAAGAGTTGTTCATTTTAAATTTAATTATTATTTTTAAAAACAATGAAAATGTAATATAAATATATATTTTTTGAACTGTAATATTTTAATGAGATTATAAATATTTCATAATATATGTATATAATTTCTTAGCTTTCATTTGCTGTATTTATTTTGAAAATTGCTTTAGAATTTCGGGAGTTATGGCAATTTTTCTTACGAAAGTCGATAATTAATATTAATCATACGCTTAGTAAAAATAAGGTTTTCCTGAATTACAAGGCAAAATATAATAAAATCAAGTTTTCAGTGTTAAAGCAGAATGTCTAAAATACCAGTAATTAGAACCAAAATGATTATGTTCATTTCCCAAAAATAAGAAAAACATTCATGTTTAAAATGTCACAATTTCTGAAAATCAAAATTTGCTTTATATAAATTTTTTGAATTAATATTATACTATTAGTATTATTGCGAGGTAATTAATATTTCTAGTATATATATGTTATTTCTTAGCTTTCATTTGCTGTTTCTATTTTTAAAATTGCTTTAGAATTTCGGGAGTTATTGGAAATTTTTCTTGCAAAAAGTCGTGAATTAATATTAATCATACGCTTAGTAAAAATAAAGTTTTCCTGAATTAAAAGACAAAATATAATAAAATAAAGTTTTTAATATTAAAGCAGAATGTCTTAAATACTAGTAAATAGAACCAAAAGGATCATGTTCGTTTCCAAAAAAAAAAGAAGAAAACATTTATGTTTAAAAAATCAAAATTTCTGAAAATTAAAATTTTCTATATAATTAATTTTTTCATTATTAATTTAATATGTGGATTATGTATGATTTAAATATTTTATTTTCCAAATTTATTAGCTTTAATATGCAGATTTTACTTTGTAATTAGGCCTTGAAGTTTTGAAGATATAAGCGATTTTCTCCACAAACCCCGTAATTAATATTAATCATACGCTCAGTATAATAAATTTTATAAGGCATAATTTTTAAGAGAAATCTAAGGAAAATATATTTAATATTAAATTGATAAACTTAATAATAATTTGATCTATTTAAATTAATTTTAATTGATTTTTTTTTATTTTAAGGACCAAATAATTTTCATTTTTTGTCCTTTTTAAAAAATCGAACAATTCTATTTTCTGTTAGATTAAAAAATATATTTTGTCCTGAATTTTTTCTTTCAAATCCTTTGACTTTTGAATCATTTTAGACGTTTAAATCAATCTTATCTTTGTTCCCATTTTTAAATTCCCTTTTTTATGTTCAAAATCATTTATTTAAATCCCTTTTAAATAGTTGTTGATGTCGTACAAACTGTTATGCCAAGAATTTCATGTGTTTAGTTTTTGTTGTTGTTGTTTTTTTAATGTAAAATTATTTCCTTTTTTATTTCCTTGACTTTGTTTAAGGGTCTATAAGTGTTTTTCTTATTCATTTCGTATGGCATTATTGTTGTTGTTGTTATTTCTAGAAAAAAAAGGAAACCATAAAATCTCATATAATCGCTCTATTTAACACATTTTATGATGTCATTTATTTTTGGTTTTAAGGCTTAAAAACAGCAAAAGTAGGAAACAAAAGTCTGAAGGAAATAAGTCAGAAAAAAAGGTGTTAAATAAAAAAAAGAAGTTTAAAAATGAGAACAATATTGACGAATAGGAAAAGCGCTATATTGGAAATTGAAATGAGGATTTTGTTAGCTTTCATTTAAGATATAATTTTTAAAAATCTCTTGAAATTAGAAAAAATTATCTAAGATTTTCCGTAGTGATCTAAAAATTAATATAAATCATACGCTTAGGAGTACAAAAAAATAATTTAAAAAAATAGAACAGAATTACAGATTATGTTGGATTTCAATTTTAAAATCCTTTAACAAATGAACACGCTTTTCAAAATTACCTAAAGTGACCTCTGATTTAATATTAATCATACGTTGAGGTTTACCAAATTGTAATTTGTTTAATAAATGGAACTGATTTGCCGATTTTGTTAGATTTCTTTAAGGGTACAATTTAAAAATCCCTTAAAAATTGAGCACGCTTTTCAAAATTACCTTAAGCGATCTCTAAATTAATATTAATCATACGTTTAGGTTACCAAATTGTAATTTGTTTAATAAATGGAACTGAATTTCAGATTATATTTAGATTTTATTAATGGTATAAATATTAAAAGTCCCTTGAAAAATAGAACAAGTTATTTATATTATCTCAAGTGATTTAACGTAATATTAATCATACGCTAAGTGACATAAAATTGTAGTTTTTTCTATTAAAATTGTAATAGATTTTTGAAATTTGTTTAAGTTTGAATTTTTAATTAATATTTAAAACTTTTAGCTAATTTCCTTTCAGTTTTAATTTTTAAAATCGCTTTAGCCAAAGTTATGCAAAATTTTCCTTACGTATACCAGATTTAATATTAATCATACGTCTAGTAGACTATTTTATATTAATTAATTTAGTTTTCTAAATTAAACCTAAAAACTATATTTAACGACTTCTAATTGAAGTTTATTTCTTTAAAATATCTTTGGAATTGTTTAAGCTTGCTGAAAATCCACATAAATATTAATCATACGTCACTAGTTTAATTTAATAGAACTTGAATGAAATTGAAATTTAAATAAATTTTAAAATTTTTTTATTCTATTTTGTAAAAATCCCTTTAATATGATATATGTACCATACTTTGGAATAAGTTCTAGGTTAATTTCCTAATAAAATTCTGAAGAAAAGTTCTTGTAAAAAACACAATTTTAATTGAAATAAAATTTTAAAAATGCTTAGCTATTTTTTATCATTATAATTTATATATCATTTAAAAGCTATATATAGCAGCTTTTAATTACGGTTTAATTTTTTAAAATATCTGTGTAATTGTTTGAGTTATAGCTCATTTTCTTTACTAACCTCTGAATTAATATTAATCATACGTTATCGTCTAATTTATTACAACTTTAATATAACTCTTTGAAGCAAAAATGCTTTTAGGATGAGCTTAGTATTCAAATGCTATAGTTTGTATATTAAAGACAAATTCTTAATATACAAATACAGCTTCTGAATTCTTGTTAAACAAGGGCTGCCTACTGGCTTCAGCTCCGGAAAGGTGGAGGATTTTTTTCCCCTAGTACATATATATTATTTTGTATAACTTATATATAATTTGATAACTATAGTTTCAGTCTTTAAGATGCAGTTTTGTTCTGTTAGATATTTTCATAGTATTTTCACTTATTTGCCATTCTTTTCCAGACAAAATTTTAATGAAAAATAAAATTGTAGTTTTATTAATATTTTTAAAATTACTTCAAGTCTTCAGTTATTTTCATTTATATATTTTATGAAAGTCACTTTCATTAGCTTTCATCTCCATATTTACTTTTGAAAATATCTCTGCATTTGACAGAGTTAGAGACAATTTTCTCCAGTAACCTTAAAATTAATATCAATCATACGCCTACAAGAAGAAAAAATTTAATTGCAAATAAAATTTATAAATATATACATTATTGAAAACTATAATTTTAGACTTTAAGACGCAGTTTAGTTCTTAAAGTATGTTTATTAACGTTGATGTTTTTGTCATTTTCTGTGGAAAATTTTTAGTAAAAATTAAAATCGTAATTTAATACATTTTTAAAAATTATTTAAAGCTTTCAGTTATTTTTATTTATATACCGTTTGAAAGCTTAGTTTGTGAGCTTTTCTATCCATTAATTTTTATTATATTTTATAATTGACAGAGTTAGAGACAATTTTCTCCAGTAAACCTAAAATTAATATCAATCATACGCCTACAAGCAGAAAAATAAAAAATAAAAAATAAAAAGGATTCAATTTCATATTTGTGGTGCTCTGTGTGTTTGTCTGAGTTTTATGTCACTTTGAAACCCTTTTTCAAAGAGGAGATTAGAAAAACCTAAAGTCAGAATTCTAACAAAAAATTTATTTTCAAAATTGATTTTAACTAATTTTTCAAAATTATTTAAACCTTGAAATGATCATGTTTTATATATCATTTGTTAGGTAATTTCCTAAGCTCTCATTTTCAGTTTTACTTTTAAAAATATGTTTAAAATTGCTTCAGTTGGAGGTCATTTTTGGTAGCAACCTCATAATTAATATTAATCATACGTCATATTGGATTTTTTTGTTTATTATTGAAAATTTATATAAATTTTAAAAATAAAAATTTAAATTACCATTATTTTCTAAGTAGGGCTAACAAAAACATTAAAGTTCACACCAAAAAGCATTTCATTATCAGGAATAACAGCAAACTTTTTAAGAGCTTTTAAAAATTTAAATATTTAAATCTCGAAAAAGGTCATTTAAGCCTAAAAATATGCTTGCAAGAAATCACAAGAAAAAAAAAAGAAACAATTTCAAATTCTGTAATTTGTTTTTGCCAAAAAAGCCAACAACTCAGAACACATTTTCTTTAAAAAGGCCAGAGGAAATCTTCTAAAAAATATCTCCAGAGGAATACATTTACTTCAATGTATTTTGTGTTTTTGGCAAATTTCCCATAAGGAAATGAAACACATGCACAAATACACACTAATACATATTTTGGTAATATAAATCCCTTTATTGTTTGGCCCTTTTTTTTGCTATTTTGCCAAATGTCTGGCCACATTAAAATGGCTACAAATTTTCTCCTGTTTGAAAACAATTTTTACACATAAATTGTCTACATAGATTTAGGACAATGTCTAGTCGTCGTAGTGGGTAACATGGTGACAATTACAGAACAGCCTCTAAGGAATTTTTTAAATAAAATTCTATTCAACAGCAAAAGGGAAAACATTTGTAAGAACCAAAACTGGAAGTTACAATTACATTTTTGCTTAAGTTGAGAGTGATGAAAATTACTGAATGAGAATTAAAAAAAGAAATGGCAAAATGTTAAGCATGTCACAGTTTGTTTGTCCTTGGTAAGATGCTAAAGCAGGTCTAAAGTTCTCTTCTTTTTTTTCGTAATATTTTCTTTTCCTGACCGTACATTTATCTGTCTGTCTCTCTGTCAAACTGTTTGTTTACGAATTTGTTCTGACATTTGTAAAATTTGGTATTTAACATGAAAATGCTGGCTCTACTTGTGTCACATGGTTCAAATTCTTTTGATGGTATTTGCTTTTAAAAGTTTTATTCTCAGTTCTCTATAACGTGAAAGAAGGGAATGAAGTAAGTTGAAATCCCATTGAAGGTGATGAAAATAATCAACAGGATGGTCTTTTTAATAGAATGGCAGTGGAGCAAATTGGAATTTTCAAGCGCAAACTAAAATATTTGAAAATTAAAAGATTTACTTGAGAGCGTATGATTGATATTAATTCAGGGGTTACTAGGGAAAATGGTGTAGAAATCTGGTAATTATGAAGATATTCTAAAAATTAAAATTGCAAATTAAAGAGAATTAAAATGGGATTTAAACAGCATTTAAAAATAATAATAAAAAAATGTTTTATTGCTTAAAAAAATTTATTTGAAAATTGATTTGAAAATTTAATAAAATTGAATTGAAAACATAAAATTTCAATTTTTTTTTGTCTGAAGGCGTATAATTCATATTAATTTACTTAGCGAAAAAAATATATACAGAAGTATAAAGATTGAAATATATATTAAATCTTTTATGATTTGAGAATTTAAAATTGGACACAAGAAATATATTAAGTTAAAAATCTGTTTATCTTTTTTTAATTAAATTTTTAAAATTATTGGACACTTTATATCAGTATGTATTTTATAACATTTAAAAGTGAAGTTTATTAGCTTTGAAGTGTAGTTTTATTTTCTGAAATATCTTAAGAATTACTTAAGTTTTATCAAAGTTTACATATTAACGTCTGAATTAATATTAATCATACGCCTGAGGGTAAATAAGTTAAAACTTCTAAATAGCAAATTCTATTGCAGTTAAGCTTTTAAGTTTAGTTTAATTTTTAGCTTAGAAATTGCTTTAGTTATGTACCATTTCATTTATGGTCATGGTAATTAATATTAATCATACGCATAGAGGTAAATATGTTGAAAATTGGAATATATTTGCTTAAAATTTATGTAAATTTTTATATTCCAATTGAAATTCAATTAAAAAAATTAACTCTAATTTGACTTTGAATGATTTTCTTATAAAACCTCTCTATTAATATTAATCATACGTTCTGATGGAAAATATATTAGATTTAAAGAAATTAAAGTTTTAGTTCCCTTTATTAATATTATTAAAGATAAAGTTATGTTATTTGCTAAAGCCTACAAAAATATCTTGAAAACTTTTCTACTTATAGATGATTTCTCTTTATAAACTCTTAATTAATATTAATCATACGCATTAGTGGTTGAAATTTTTTAATATATAAATATTTACGAAAGCTATGAGAATCAACAACGTAAGTACAGATAACCAGTAAAATATGTATATTACTTATGCCATCTGGGTTGCATAGAGACTACAAAGGGCGGCGCATATACAGTCGTTTCTAACAGGCTTTTAGCGAAACGATATTCAGACAACTTTAATTCATATGGAAAAGCTTACAAATATTCAGCAAACAAAGCTTAGAATGTTATGCTAAATCAACTCTTTTATTAAGAAGCGCAACCTGGGATGCCAGTACTTTGTTGCAGCCATATATCGATCTTTTCTTTGTAATCCTTAATAAACTTGGAACTTTATAGAAAGTTGTCTTGTTACTTTAATCTTTAAAAGTAGAAAATATTTTCAAATATTTATACAAAAATCTCTCTTTTGTAAATTTTGAATCAATATTAATCATACGCCCAGGGACTGGAAACTTTAAATACGAAACTTTAGTTTCTTTAATATAAACAAATGATTCCTATTTGGGACTTTAACCAATAAAAATGATTAAATATTTTTAAAATTTTAAACAATTTCATTTGATATCTCGGAATTTTTATTAATTATACGTCCAGTGGTTCAAAATTTATTATAATGCAGTTTGTAGCATTTAGATAAAAGTTTCTTAAGGGGGTTGCTCTAAAATTCATAATTTTATTTATTTTAATTCAAGAAATATTTCAAAATTTTTAACAACTAAGGAGTGAGATCCAAAAAATCTTAACATGCTCTTCGATTCTATTTAAACAAGAGCCTAAGGTTTCTCCACTGGCCACAGATTTGGGCAGTTGGAAGGGTGTGCCTCTGTGGGTACAAATTTCACATTATTGTTTTTTTTTTTACCTCTTAAGGGCTTGTTTGCCATAGTGATAGGATACCAAGCAGCCTTTTTGTAATCATTCATTGACACGAATTTATAGAATTTATAGAGCCCGTTGTAACAAGTGATTGGCTTATTTTGCCGCATCAGCTACTTTTATGTTTTTGGTAAATTTTGACACTGCTTTTGGGTCCTCAAGTTTTCAACTTCCCACCGGATATATTGGGAGTTCTTTCTAGTTTTTTTCTGCTTAAGAAGCATCATATCCTTGGCATTGAAAACACTTTAAGAGCTTTTGTTTCCTATGAATTCTTAATCGATATTAATTATACGTCTGAGAGCCTAAAAAGTTTAATGATAAATTACTTTTTAGTTCGAAATTAAAATAAAGTGATATTTTAGCTTTAATTTGCCATTTCAACTAACAAAATATCTAATCAACTTCAAAAGTTATAAATAATTTTCTTAATTAATATTAATCATACGTCTAAGTACTCGAAGTTGGAAAAAATGAAAATTTTACTTGTTTTTTGAAGAAACTGTAAAGTTTTCTTAGAATAGGAACACATATTAGCTAATAAACTAAAATTAAAACTTAATTAAATATTAAGATTTTAATATGAGAATAAAAATCGTCTCAAAAAGAAAACGGAAGCGATGAAAAACACACTGAAAATGACATGTTTATCTCTAAAGTGTACAAATTTTTTAATATGTTTGTTTTAGATAATTTTCATTAAACCAAAAATTATTTAATTGTTATTATTAAATTGTTAATATTTATAAAAATAATTTTTATTGCCTACTTTTCGGCTTTGGTTATCAACATTTTATATTGCCTACTTTTCGGCTTTTATTGTTAAAATTATCTCAGTACAATTTCTAATTTCATATGAGTTTGTTAAGCAGTCTTCTTTTATTTCTTCTAAACTTTCTTTGAAGCCAATTAAATTTTATGCTTTGCTTAACCTCTAAATTTTAATTGCTAGCCGCTAAAAAGCTTTTATTTCTTTAGCGTTTTTTCGTCTTCTTCTTCAGGGGAATTGTCAAGCAGCATAAAATAGTGTTTTTCTAACACTATGAAAACTAATTTGTTGCAATTTTTTTCTATTTGTAAAACCCTTAGCATATTTTTAGGGAGAAAATTTTGGTGGTTTTTCAACTAATGACATTTGGTTTATGTGTATGTGTGTGTGTGTGTGAATGTTATTTAATATTTGAAACTAATTTCATTTTATATATAAACTTCTCCTGAGTATTATTTGATGGTGGCTATTAAAACTGTCAACAAAGCATGAAATTGAAATTTCTTTTCATTTGGTTTTTATAATTCTAGAAAAAAAAAGAGGAGAATTTATAGAAAAACTAGCAGACCCGGCGAACTTCGTTTAGGCAAAGAAGAAAAAATTTTTGCTTTGTATGGCCGATACCCCTCCTCTTGGTTTTATCACTCCTTCATTTTTTCCAGTTAAACAGTTTCTTGAGGAAGTTGTCGGGACCAAATTTAAGAACACTCATTGGTAAAGTTCATTAAATATTCGATAATAAATATTTGCTTTGTATGGGGGTACTTCCCCTAGTCTTACCAGTTCTAAATTTTCTCCAGTAAAAGGGTTCCAAGAGAAAGTTGTCGGGACTACACTCTTACTGTTATAGTTCTTTAGAAATTCGATAATAAATATTTCCTTTGTATGGGGGTACTTCTCCCCCTGGTCCTATCAAAACTTTTTGTAGCATATGTTATTTTCGGGTATTTTGGGATCATTTTGTAAAAATTTAATCAAATTTGACCCAGTCGTTTAAGAGTCTATACGTTACATACATACATACATACATACATATATGCATACATACATACATACATACATATATACATACATACATACATACATACATACATACATACATACATACATACATACATACATACATATATACATACACACTTCCTATTTTATATATATGGATAATACTAAAACAAATTTAATAAAAATTCAACATTTTGAAAAAAGTGTTAGAAATTTTAAATACCCTCCACCCCTATGGACCATATAGAAGCCAGTTATCTAATTGTGTGGATTTGATGAAATTCGTTCATATTTTATTCCAGGAAGTGGGTTTATAAAGAAGTAAAAAGCAAATATGGTCGATGATTTTCACACTAGTTTCACATACTAAAGCTGGTTTAAGAAATGTATATTTATATCATGTTCCAAGCTTCCACATAATGTCACTTACGTTTCGCGGGAAGTGACATTATATGTAAGCTTCAGCAAAATATAAATCCATATTGGGTAGATTAATGACATATATTGAAGACAGTTCGAATTTCAACAGATTTAGTCATTATTTACTAGTTTTATAAGAACAAAAAAGGGGACCTTAAATAGAAGCTATACATTGTACCAAAAAAGTTGGTAAATATAATGAAAAAGTCTGTAGAATTGAAGAAAAGTAGATTAAATAGCAGCCAACGAAATCTTTATACATCATAAGAAATTTTTCGTTAATTTTTTGTAAATTCTTCAAATCGACAAATAATTGTCAATATGACTATTTGAATTCGTTAATAAAAAAGCGATAAATATAAATAAATATTGTTCAGTCTGAATAATACTTTATTCAAATTAACAAAAAATTCCTTATATTGATGAATTTTTTTTAATTTAAATATACAAAATTAAAATTAATAAACAAATAATTTGACGAAAAAACAATTTTTCAATTAACAAAAAAATTTATTTAAATAAACTTCCTTTTAGTACGTAGAATTAAATAAATTTGTGTGTTACTTTTACGAAATATCTGTTGATATAAAATATTTTTCAATAATTTTGTAACGAAATGTCAGTTAAGGAACTGTATTCTTTTGAATTCGTCCAGGATGACAGCTGAACAAAATCGACCTGAAATAATTTTATCATTCAACATCAAAAAAATTAAAAACAATTCAGAGTTTGAATACTCTGAAAATACGAATTTCACATTTCAATTTCACTTTTTCCCTCCACCATTTGAAAATATTTCGTTTAAATCCTTCTCTCTCATTCTCTCTATTGTAATAACAGAATTCTCTTCACCTTTATGAAAAATAAAAGCATAATTTTAGGAGCATAATGTTTTATTTTACGTAAGAGTTCTCTTCTCTCCTTGCAAATGATTTTGCTGCTTGTTGCTCTTCTTGCAAAATGAAAACAACTACAACAGTTTATTGCATGAGAGTTTTATTGTTGATAGCAGAGAGATAAAAGTGTTGTTTTATCTCATGGGATATTGAGATTCATAACAGAAATAAATATGTTTTGGTCTGAGATAAAAATGTTCGGGTTATGCGAGTGATTTTTTATATTAACAGCTGAGAGAAAATTTTTATTTTGTGCTCAGAAAATAAAAGGGGGAAAATACAAATCAAACAAGTAAGAATGTATAGTCGGCCGAGCTCGACTATCTACTTCCCTACACCACATTGTCGCTAAAAAATTGTAGTTAAAAAAAATTATCTACCAGAAATGATAAACCGACCTTCGTATAATTGTGCTTATATTTATCTTAAATTGAACCGTTATGATCACAATACGAACGTATATGTGAGATTTATGCCTTTAATAGTGATATTTAGAAAGGAGTTTATATGGAACCTATGAGAAATAATGGACCGATCGGGAGGAAAATTTGTACGAAAGTTAGCTGAAATATTGCATTAATGACTTCGTCCTTAGTCCAAAATATTAATATGTAACAAGTTTCATCAAAATATCTCTAAACTTGTCACCTGTAGACTATTCACAACATTTCCATGGACAGCCAGACAGATGGACGGATGGACATCGTTAAAACGACTCAGAAAGTGATTCTGAGTAGAACAGCACACTCAAAAGTGGGTGTTACACCATTTTTTTCTGCATGTTACAAACATCAGCATAAAAACATAATACCTACGGTTGTGTAGGGTATTAAAATGTATGACTTTCAGTAATACAAAAAAGAGAAAATTGTGAGTTTTCTTATTAATAGTTAAAGGGAAAAATCACCGTTAGTTGGATTCCATTACTAGAGGTGGCAAGATGTTCATTGCGGAAAGAAAAAGTGTCATGTAAATCACAAAAGGATTAAAAGTAAAATTGGAAAATAACGTAAAATTAAATACTGAAATAGAAACGGACCTTTTGAATTTCACAAGGAAAAGAAATTTTTTAACGAAAATTCAAGCTTTAAACTAAATTTGTTTATAAAATAAAAAAATTAATAATTCTTATAGAAAAAATAGCAGAAAGAATTGCTTTGTATGGGCGATACCCGTCCCCCTGGTCCTATTTGTCCAACGGATAGGAAAAGTTGAGAGTAGAAGCTTGAGAAAGATACCGGGAAGAAATTTGACAACTCCCACTGTTGTACTTCTTCAGATATTCGATAATTAATTTTTTTTGTATGAGGGGTATTTCTCCCCCTGGTCCTATCGAAATTTTTTATAGCGTATATTACTTTCGGAAATTTTATGATCATTCTGTGAAATTTTTATCAAATTTGGATAGTCGTTCTAGGTATATGTTACATAAGTACATTCATACATTCATACATACTTACATACATACATACATACATACATACATACATACATACATACATAATACATACATACATTCAAATAACATGTGTAGTGGGGGTATTATACGTTTATTATGTGCAGATGTTTGTAATGGGCAGAAAAATAATCCTTCTACCACTTTTAAGTGTATCGTTCGATTCAGAATCACTTTTTGAGTCGATTTAAGCATGTCCGTCCGTGTGTCCGTCCGTATGGCTGGCTGCCCATGTAAAGCTTTTTCGCAAAGTACAGGTCGCAGTTTCGAAGATATATTGATGAAATTTGGCTTGTAGGGACTATGCTTGTCATAATTGGTTATGATGGGTCCATTATTTCATATAGGTCCCCTACAAATGTCTCCCCGGAATGAGAGTTTTAGCACATATTTCAAAACTAAATTTTATTGTATTTTAAAACGATATGTCAAATTAAACGAGTATCGGTCCATTATTTCTTATAAGTCCCATACAATCACTCTTCCAAATATCTAAATCTATCGAAATGTAGTCGGTTATATTTTTCAGTTCCCTCATGTTCCCTAAATGTCTAAATTACACAAAATGAAGTTACCTTCTCTGCTCTGCAATATGAATGATCTCCTTTTTCCTCTCCCCTGCATTTGACCCTAATGTACAGCTCATCGGCTTCTTGCCATCAGGGACAGCGATACACCTTCTAGGACCTTTTCAACATTACCTGGCTTCCAACACATAACCAACTAGACATACATCTTCGTCTCTCTCAAACAGATCCAAACATTTTCGCGGAATACGCGACATTATTAAGTTCTTTGCGTCTCCCATTTGTAATTTCTGCAATTTTTCTTGTTGACATCTCAGAATCGAATGTGATCCAAATATGCACTACTTTTTTGTTTGTACAAACGATAACTCCTCCAACTTTTTTTCAGATATTGGACATACAGCATTCTCTTGCTTCAGAATTAAAGCCGCCGTATACTAGCGAATGTTTGATTCTACTCTACAGCTTCTGGAGTAAAGTGTAACACTTCTTCCTTTAAAGCCTAATTAACATCCGATCTCTAATCACATAGAAATTCAATGGAACCACAGCACTATCTAATTTAAGATGACTGGAAAAACATCCTGGCGTTCTTATCTCCTGGTCAGCAAATCCTCTGTGTATTGTCGTTTCCAGCATTAACTGAATTTTACTTTTTTTGACACTCCCTCCTCACTCATCTCATATCAATCACAGCCGAGATTTCTGTCTAAGAATATTACGACATATGTCTAGTCTCCTGTGCGGCGTCGATATTATGTGATATATTGTTGTTCTTTCTTTTACAACCACCATCCATTTCTGAAGTCTTCCGGTAGCCAAAACTCTTGTGATCTAACTTTTTGCACCTGAAACACGTCATATCGTTGGATTTACATCAATTCGCAAGTTAACCCACAGCACCATCGTTTCTGATTTTCCACTGCTTCGATGGTTTATTTGCTCCTGATTTGAGTGGAAACCTTGCGAACTGTACTGCATTAAACTCCTATCTTCGTCTTCAAATCGTCAATATCGGCAGCCTAGGATACCCTGCACAAAATACTCAAGTATGCTGTGCTCATTTAACTTAATGGTTGCGCCAATCTTCCTGAAAATGTCTTCCTTAGAACGTCTGAGTAATACCCATGAGAATTTTTATAACAAAATACTAACATTATGATCCATTGTGTCCAGGACACCTTATGGACTGTGGCTATTCCAAGTCAGTTGGAAAATGTCCTTCAACAAATAAAGAAGTCTTTTTTCAAATTATTTTTTTGCCATCTTTTTTGAATTGCAATAATCGAGATGACCAAACCCTGAGGATACGGGAAGTTCCTGGACTAGTTAGGAATTTGTGCTCTTCTAATTAAATTGGAAAAAGTCTTCATAATATCTGTGAGAAATTTCGTTTAAAATATTTAATTTTTCAGTTTTCAATTTTTCGATTTCTTTTAGCTTCAATAATCGAGGAACTAACTTTGGAAGTCCACCACCAGTTTCCTGGACCAACTACAAACTTGTGTTCTTCCAAGTCAATTGGAAAACTGTTAAAAAATATTTGCAAGAAATTTCATTAAAAAACATTCAACATTACAGTATTTTGTTTTCAATCAAATTAAGAATTTAAGTTTTGGAATTTTTTTTTAAGTTTCAACTACTGAAGTGACCAATTTTGGAGATTCATCAATTCTGTACCCTGTTCCCACTAAGAATTTGTGTACTTACAAGTATTGCAAAGCATTTTAGTAATATTTTCTATAAATTTTATTTAAAAATATTCAGAATTTCAGAATATTATTTAATCAAATTAAAAATACAATAACCGAATTGCCCAACATTGGAGCTCTACCCTGGACGCACTAAGACATTGTGATCTTTTGAGTCAATTGAAAAGCATTGTGAAAAACATAATTTCATGAAAAATATTCATACAAATTTGTTTGCAAATCATATGGAAGAAAATGGATGAATTTCAAAATCATTTAAGGTTCAAGACATAATTGGATAATGGTTTCAAAGAAAATCAATTTTCTGGCTCATTTAAGCTCCTTTTAGGGGTTATGAGGATAATTTTTGTATTTTAGAAACTTTAGCTAGAATTCTTAGCTTTAAAATGAGATACTTAACAAAAAATTTCATAAATTTTTAATCAAGTTATAAAGAGTTTTGTGACAAAACCCATTAATTAATATCAATCATACGTAATGTAGTCCATTTTTTATTTTTGCTATTTTAGCAAGTTTGTTGATAAAAATATATATTATATTTTTTAAATTTAAATAATAAATAAAATAAATTATTTAATAAAGAAATCATATTTAAATAATCTAATTCCTTTAAATATTTAATTTTCAAAATAAAATTTTATTTTACGTGATTTTTGAAAAATGTTGTGTTTAATTAATAAAAATCCCTTTTTAATATTAACAAATTGAAATATTGTTGATTTTATTATAGACATTATTGATAGCCAGTATTTATATTAAATCCTTGTTGTCATGTTACAGCTTAAAAAGGATATTTTTGGCCTCACAATTTGTTCACAATTTGTAACCATTTCTAAGCTTTGAGGATTAAATATTGAGGTTTTTATTTTATAATTTTTGAATGGATTTTTCTTTCGCAATGAATTCTAATTCAAATGGCTTATAAAACAGTTTTTTGGAAAATATGTTTTAATTCGTGATATTGATAGGAAATTTGAGGAAAAATATTCGTGAAATTATGAATGAAATATGAAATATTTTTATATGAAATTTTAACTTAAAAAAAAATAAATGTTTTCCAGTATTTACTTTTCTTTTATTTAGGAAAATGTTCATCCATTTTCCTTTTTAAACTTAAAAAACCTATTTCCATTTCCTTTTCATTACTTCATTTTTCTGTCACCTGAATGTTGTAGCAATTTAATAAATACTGAACAAAATCTGAGAAGAATTTCTGTAGCAACAATTTATTTGACAACAGAAAAGAATTCCAGAATTTTTTCATAATAAATACAGGTTACGGAAGAAAGACCAGAAGGGCAGAAAAAGTATTTTTATAGTAATAAAATCCTGAGAGAAAATCGTTTCAAATTGTTTAAAAGCAAATAAAAAATTGTTAAATTAAATTCAATTCTATGAAAAGAAATTAATTTCTACTAAATTTTAAACGAATGTAAAGATTACTTTAATCTAATATAAAAGCCTTAAATCTAAGCTTTAATATAACTTTTAAATTATAAAAATCCATAAAAAACTCTTTAAGTTATAAGCAATTTCACGCTACAACCTCTTAATTAATATTAATCATACGTCATGTTTATAAAAACTGTTTTAGGTTTATTTATTAAGTTTCTTGCAAAATTTTAAAATCTTTTTGAATTCTTTTGGAAAAAAGACTTTAAAAGCTTTATTAAAATATATCGAGACAATTATTTAGTTGTCTCGATATATTCAGATTTTTTTCTCCAACTTTAAATCTTTTTCCTCAATAGTTTTTTTGCGAAATTTTATTTTAAATTTTGCCTATAATCTTGGGCTTAATATCATATTTAAATTTCTAAATTCCAATAAAAACTCTTGAAGTTATAAGCAAATTAACCTCTTAATTAATATTAATCATACGACTAGTACAACAAATTTTGTATAAACATAATTTTTCTAGTCCCTTATAGAATGTTCAACATTTGTTGAATTAGAAAAAATGCTTTAAGAGTTTTATTAAAATATGACGAGAAAACTATTGACTCATTAACATTTTGTGAAAAAGTGAGCTGAAAGTGTTGAACTTTTTTTTTTTTAATTTTAATTTGTTTCAAATTATTTTTTTGCATAATGTTTTTTAAAGAAATTTATCCTTAAACCTAAACTTTACTAAGCTTTTTAAATTTTTGAAATCCATTAAATATTAAGGAAGTTATAAGCAGATTTCTGCTATAATCCCTGAATTAATATTAATCATACGTCTAGTACAACAACTTTTGTTTTAGGCAAATTTTTGGACTCCATTAGAAAAAAGACTGAGATATAAGTGAAAATGTGTGCTAAAAGTGTTGAACAGATTTTTTTTTTCAAAATTTTTCATTTTATTTATTTTTTAAAAGAAATTTTTTTGTAAATTTTTTTAATGAAATTTTACCTTAAATTTTGCTTAAAATCTTAGCTTTAATATCCCTTCCAAATTTTTTAAATCTATTAGAAACTGGTGAAGTTATAGCTTAATATTTTCAGTAACCTCCTAATTAATATTAATCATACGTCCAGAACAACAAATTTTGTTTAAGGACAATTTTTAAAGTTCCTTGCAAAGTTGTCAAAAATTTTTTGAACTCTTTTACAAAAAATGCGAACGAAAAAGTGAGTTAAAAGTGTGGAAGAAATTTTTTGTTTAAAATTGAAGAAATTTTTTGTTAAAAATTTTTATTTTTTTCAAATATTTAATTAATTAAATTAATATTAATCATACGTCCAGAACAACAAATTTTATTTGAAGCAAATTTTTTAAGGTTTCTTTTAGAATCTTAGAAATTGTTAACACCTTTTTGATAAAATGCTTTAAAAACGTTTAAATTAATTAAAATATATCGAAAAAAATCAGACAAATTTGGACTTCCTAAAGGAGCTCAAAAGCCTTGCCAATAGAGATAAAAAGGAAACATAAATAAAAGATAATAATTTATGAAGCCAAATATCTCTTGAACTTAAAAAAAAGCTGCAAGAATGCACTCATATTAATATTTTTTATCACTTAATTAATATTAATCATACGTCTAGTAAAATAAATAATTTTTAAATTAAGTTACGTTAAACAAATGCTGTTTCTAGTCATTTCCTATTCAAAACTTTTTTCCATTTCAGTGTATTTCTTCATATGCTTTAACCTCTAATACCAAAATGCAACACCTTTAAACCGAAAAACGTTCCCCATAGAATTTTAAATACAGAAAAATAGCAAAAGGAATGTTAAATGCACAAATAAACATTTTTTCTACTAATGAACTATAATTCCAATTGAAGCATTAAAAATCTGAAAAAAAGGAAAGGAAGTACTCAAAAAGAAATATATGATTTATAACAAAATATTTGAAAAAAATTTTTGAAAATGAAAGAAAAAAAAAGATTAATTCATTTCACTTCGAAATAAGTGCTTTTTCGATAATTTTTGTATTCCATAATTTAGTTAAATATCTTGGCTTTTATAATCCGATGTTAACTTTTGAAAATGTTTATAAATTTTTTCGATTTTAAAGAAATTTATAAAAAAACCTCCTAATTGATATTAATCATACGCCCAGTATGGGAAAAATGATATTTAATAAACTTTTTTGTAATTTTAAAAGAATTTCAAATTATTTATTTTTATTTACAACAATTCAGATGCAATTTAGCTGTTAAATAATTGTTTCCTTTAAGAGTGCTTTAAAAGAAGTCCTTCAAAATATAAAACTTTGTTTCCGCCCGGGTTCGAACCGGGGATCTTTAGCGTGTGAGGCGAATGTGATAACCACTACACTACGGAAACTATAAATAGTTCGGTTACTTTTTAACTGAACAGTTTTTAAATATTTATTCATATTAAAAAAAAAAAACAAAAATAAAATATCCTTAAATTTTTACTTTTAAATAAACGTTTTTTTAATAATCATTTTACAGTAAGTTGTAACCAAAAATCTTAGCTCTCACAATTTATTTTAAATTTCAGAAAATCTTTACCAAACATTAAGATTTAAACCAACTTAAAAAACAGTCTCATAATTAATATTAATCATACGTTTTGTGGGACAAAAATATCAAATCAATATACAAAATATTGAGATCTTTAATCACGATAGTCTGAAGGCCTTCGAAAAATTTATCTAACAACGATTACATTTCTGAATCTTGAAATCTAAAAATTTAATTAATCCATTTGTTTTAAAATATCGGTTGCCCTAAGCGTATGATTAATATTTAATTTGAAATAATTGTAAAAAATATAAAATTGTTCATTGTTACCGAAAGTTTGTTTTAAATTTGATATTCAATAATATTTTAAATTCGATTATCATAAATGAAAAAAAGAACTCCTGTTTCCGCCCGGTTTCGAACCGGGGACCTTCCGCGTGTTAGGCGGATGTGATAACCACTACACCACGGAAACTACAAAATGTTTTCATTAATTAGAAATTATCAAGAATTTTTGATATTTTTTTGGAAGTTAAGTCATAAAGGCCAATTTGTTTTTTGTCATACTTAACGTATGATTAATATTAATTAAAACTTTTTTTTTAATTACATGATATTTTAAAATGTGGTCCTAAAGTGCTTACTTAAGTCCTTCAGTTCAGTTCAGTTGAGTGCTAGTTGAGTTTTACTTCAATTTTAGTTAAGTTGTAACTCAGTTCCGTTCTAGTTCATTTCTTCTTCAGTTCTAGTTCAGTTTTAGTTCAGTTCTAGATCCGTTCTACTTGAGTTCTAGTTGAGTTATAATTCAGTTCTACTTTTATTTTTGTCCAGATTTAGTTCAGTTCTAGTTCAGTTCTAGTTCAGTTGTAATTCTGTTCCAGTTCAGTTATACTTCAGTTTTATTTCAGTTCTAGTTCAGTTCTAGTTCAGTTCTACTTCAATTCTAGTTCGCTTATAGTTCAGATCTAGTTCACTTCTAGTTCAGTTCTAGTTCATTTGTAATTCTATTCCAGTTGAGTTCTAGTTCTAATTCAGATCCAGTTCACTTCTAGTTCACTTCTAGTTCAGTTCTAGTTCATCTATAATTCTGTTCCAGTTCAGTTCTAGTTCAGTTATGGTTCAGTTCTGGTTCAGTTCTAATTGAGTTCTAATTTAGTTCCAGTACAGTTCTAGTTCAGTTTCAGTTCATTTCTAGTTCAGTTCTAGTTCAATTCTAATTCAGTTCTGGTTCAGTTCTAGTTCAGTTCTAATTCAGTTCTGGTTCAATTCTAGTCAGATCTAGTTCAGTTCTAGTTCAGTTATCGTTAATTCTACTTCAGTTCTAGTTCAGTTATAGTTAAGTTCTAATTCAATTCTAGTTAAATTGTAGTTCAGTTCCTTTTGTGACATATTTCGTTCGTTTTAAAATATTTTTTTTGTTAAAAAAAGTCTTTTGTCTCTAGAGTCTGTATAATCAGTTTTGCCGCATATACCTGCATTTATGGGTTCCATTATTGTGCTTTTGTAAAAGATTTGTATACAAATTTTCATTACATCTTCTTAGTATTTGTTTACTTTTTAACATAATGTTTTGTTTGCCTCCTAAATATATGCAGCAGTTTTTATGCTTACAGTTTCATAATAATTATGCTATACTTTTGTTGAATAATTCTATTATATATATTTCGATGTTGAAATTCAAAAGCGTGAAATGTAGAACTGTAGTAAATATGCGATTTAATAATTTAACAGATAATTTTTCTCATTTGTATTTTAATTGTGAGTACGAATAAATGGGTTTATTAATGCAATAGTGAATTAAATTTCATTATAATTTTAAAGAAGAGTGTTTAGCTGGAGGACTGTAGTTCTTCAAATTACCTAAAGATATGTATTTCGCAGGTTATAAATATTAGCGCAAATATGACTATTAATATTAGTATTTCTTATATTGAAAGAGATACGATTTTACAATGTAGAAGTAATCATAATTGGCCAAGGGATAACCCAGTTTTACAGACAACCACAGCACTTGAAAAACCACCCAACAAAATTCCTTTTTGATAGTTAATAAAAGTTCAAGGCATCGCACTTTAATTAAAATCTTTAAACATAAAAGCCAAAAGAAATTTAAGCCAAGAGACTTCAAATGAAGTTCAAATCGTCCACCCTTCACTGGCTAATTAAAAGCCATTTCAACTTAAGCCCTAAAAATAAAGTTATTATTTAAAACACCGTTCTAAAATCAATCTGCTTATATGGCATTCAACATTTGGTAGTGGCCAGTGACACGGCTACACACATTATACAGAGGTCACGATCAAAAATTCTTAGAATCATAAAGGGAGATAATAAAGATGTAAGGATTCCAGATGAATCTGATGAATTTAAGGAGAAATATATCATGGAATTATGGAATCATCCAAACCCTCTTTCAAGATCACTAGTCGAAGAGAATTCAGGCACAAGGCTTTATAGAGCCGACTAAGTATCCCATCACCCTCTTTATTATTTTATAGAGAGAAAATATATTTAGTTTTAGATTTTAGATCTAAAGGTTCAGATTTTAAAAGGACTGACATTAAAAATTCACACATACACACACATTTTTCATTAAAACTTGTTATTTGAAATTTGATATATTTTTATTTATATAAATAATTGATTAATTGATTAATTGAACTGTTCCTATAAAAAGTTGGCCAGGCCTTCAAAGGTCTGTCGTCAAACTGTTTCCAATGTTATTGGACTTGTTCATTGATAGGAAAACTGGTTCAGGCAGAGAAAATGGTTCACATAATGACTCTAAAGCAAAAATAAAGAAAACATTTTCAAAAGAGCTGCCAACATATCTGGTAGTTAATCAGCCCCATTAGCTCAAGACTCGGAATATTTGGTACGAAAAGTTAAAGTTTAAAAACATACAAGACTCAAAAAGTTCCTGACAGAAACGCTGCTAAAAAATTAGTGGCCAAAAACGGAGTACCCAAATTAAAGTCAAGTTTCTAAAATATATTCTTGCTGTATAATGGATAGAGAAAGTTATATTCTGGCAGATTTGTCGCCAAATCCCGGAAGAAAAATTATGTTGCTGCTGCTCGAGTGAATGTCGAAGAAATGTTAAGAATCCAAAAGCATCAACAAACTACCCAAAAAGGTCTTCATATGGCAAGCAATAGATATATGTGGCAAAGGAAGCCAATCATTTCTTACAACGGGCTCTTTAAATGGCGAAATTTATGTCAAGAATGTTTACAAAAAGGCTGCTTCCATTCACAAGATTTCATAAACAGTCCACCTATTTTTGGCTTGACTTGGCATCCTGTCACTATGATAAACAATCCCTTGAGTGGTATCAAAAAAGGCAAATCCTTAAACTGTCCGGAGTTAAGGACGATGGAGAGATATTAGATTCTTGTTAAAAGAATATGGAAGAGCACAAAAAGGGTGTCCAAAAATGTGGTAGATTTTAAACGGAGGTGGACTACCTGCACTAAATGGGGATGGACTATCTACACTAAACAGGGATGGACTGCCTACTAAAGCCACTAAGCACTATTAAAACGACATTGAAAGGGTTCCGAAAAAATCAATATCAATGTTTCGCTACTAGTGATTACAACTATAAAAATATACCCTCCACCACCTCAAATGGTGAAAAGGGAATATTCATTTTGTCATTCCGTGTGTAACGCTAAGTAGGAATCACCTCAGACCCCAATAATGTATATATATACTCCTGCATCACATCAAAATAGGAGTCGGAGTAACTGTGTCCGTTTGTCCACAATTATTGATGGAGCTCCATGAAATTTGGCCTGAGAATTTGCTATAGTTTGGAGAAGTTTTATATTTAAAATTAACAAAATTGATTCAGATCAATAAAAGATATAGGCCGATATCTGAGACAACCTCTATTTATTAAAGGGAAAAACTTTTGTAAAATTGTCAGTTATAAATCAACAAATTTTAATGAAATTTGAGCATAACATTATGTATGTACTTCATAACCATTTAAAAAATTATCAAAACCGGTTCAGTAGAAAAAAAGTTATAGTCAAAATTATAACTAATTTAATGAATCATTAAGTGTTCCTGAGTTAAATTTAAGAAAATTTCTGTGAGTGTGTTAAATGAATCATTACATATTTACTTCACATGCATTTGTGGTGAAGAGTGTTGAAAATTCGGCACAGCCGAATACAGTATTATCACTTGTTTTCTTTTTAAATGAATTAAACTCTTTTTCACCATATTAATGAGGGATTATTAATTTTTATAAGCTGAATAGAGCTTAAATAAGATGAAACGTTGTAATTTGATTAAATAATTGAAAGCACCTTTTATGCTGCTTTTATAAAGTGAACTAATTAAAGCTTTTTTACTTTTTCTCTTAAGTGTTCTGAGTATTCATTATCTGAAAAAAGTTGTAGTTAATAGAAATTCATAACATATCAAGGGTTATCTTATGCTGTTTTATATAATGAAAGCAAAAATTTATTTTGCCTTATTTTACTTTTGGAATCAAGTAGAAGTTTTATAAAATGCTTTTTTATGTATTTTTTTATTAAAGCTTTATGAAATGATTTTCCTTTTTAAATTGCTGTGGCGTATGATTAATATTAATTAAAGAAAGTTAAAGTTGTTCGTTAATAAGTTAATGAATGTTTACCTATTTATATTATTTTCAATATTTTTGAAGAATACAGTGCATTAAAATAGTTTTCATAATTTTTGTCTTTGTAAGTGACTGATGTTTTACTCTATAATGAGACGGACAGCAGGTTGTCCGAAGAGGAATTTATCAATTTCTAATTTTACTAATTTCATTTCTTTAACAAGAACAGGCAAACTTCTCTTGAACTTAGCAAAGGAATTGATATTTTTTCAGTTTTAATTCAGATATATTTCTAATATACTGACTTAATGCTTAAGGTATGAATAGTTCAAAATATGAAAAAAATCATAACTAACGAGGAAATTGATGTAGAAGTGATAGATAATAGTCTCTTTTATCTATTTTTATTCTAAGAAACTGGATTTTGTATAATTGTTAATTTTCCATTACATTATTAAGTCATATTTCACTAAATATATGAGCCGCCTAAATGTATGCAGCACTTATCACACATATAGTTGCATACATCTTATACTATACTTTTATTTATTAATTTCTTCATCTGACTAGGTCAGAACATTATATATAAGTTTGTCATTCCATTTGTAATTTCCACAATTTTCGACTTAGACCCCCAAAAGTATATGGAAAAAGAAATTGATTGAGGTATATCTGTCCGTGTGTCAGTTGAAATCAAGTTTATGAAGACGATCTATATTTAACATTTATGGTATGTACCCTAAAAAAATTTCGCCATTGAAATCCAGGGAAATTGGTTCCAAAATGCTTCAGATGTAAACAAAAAACTGAAGTTACTTCAACATATTTTCGGTTTTTTTTTTCTATTTTTTGATTCTACAAGAATCTACAAGTGTAAGAGATTTAATTTTTTCACAGATAGATTTCAATTAATCTATCGGATTTATATGCTAAAGACCTGAATTGAATCGAACCATTAGTTCCTGAGTTTAAGACAAAGACATATTTTCCTATATTTTGAACCCCCTATGGGAACTATGGACTTGATTATGGCACTAATTGATTACAAATTTTTTCCCCCAATTAAATCTTTTTCATTTTTCAAAATCGGTTCATAAACCACCGAGATATGGTCAATTCTTTCTTTAAAAATTTAGTCCCATGTAGTTGTTGTTTTTGTTTATAACAATAACAACGTTTAAAATAATGTTTTCGAGATTTTGGCCATTTTATTAATGTTAGAAATTTAGTTGTTTTACCAATGGGTCAGAAATATTTTTGTGGATTTTTCATTTGAAGATATTAACTCGATTGGTCTAATAGTTTCCGAGATATCGTCGAAAACTTATTCTGACGTTCCTGGTGCAGCTACGGACCTGGTAGCCACGCAAAAAAATTACAAATTTTTTCCTTGAATTTTGATTTTTTAAAATTTTTAAATCGGTTCATAAATAGAGGAGATATTAACAATTCTTTATTTTCCTTGTGGTTGTTGTTGGTTCTGGTTTGAAAACAATAACAATGTAAGGCAAAGTAAAGTTTTCGACTTTTTGAACGTTCTATTTAAGCTAGAGACATAATTGTTGTACTAGCAAATTGGAAATAATTAGGAGAATTTTTAAGTTGAAAAAATCACAGTAATTTGTTCATTAGTTTCCGAGTTATAAGCAAAAACGCATTTTCCGATATTTTGAACCTCCCATGGGATATATAGACAAAATTTTGATACAGAAAATTAGCTAATTTTTTTTCTAAATTTTTATTCTTTAAATTTTCGTAATTGGTCCATAAATAGCCGAGTTATTAATTAATCTTATATATTTCTACTCGTCAATAAAATTTTGCATGCTTATTGAGTGCTCTAGGGAATCTAAGTTGACTCGTATTAAGGCTATAGTAATAGCTGTCATATTCTTCTTCTTCTACAAGTGATGATATTATGAGAGCCTATTTATAGCAGGGACTTATGTTAAGTCCATTGCTTAAAAAAATCCTTATAAGCAAAGGTGAAGGGTATAGAAAATTCGGCACAGTCAAATTTAAAACTTTAAATTGTTTAAAATTATAAATTTTAATTTCATAAGTTCATAATAATGACAATTAAGGAATTGTGAATGATATTAATATTTAACCAGAGCTTTAATAAAATGAACAATACATGAAAAATTGATTCCGATGATTCCGATTCATTGTTGTAATAATTCAGATGACTCAATTCTATTTAATATTTTCGTGAATATAATATTCTTATGCAATATTCAGATTAACGTTAATCTATCAATCTTAACAAATAACACGTAATAATAACTTTACCGTGAGAAATTGTAGCCTATTTATGCGTAATTGCATTGTCATAAATACATGGTATACATTCAGGCGCTTGTATGTTAAAGTGAATGTATTAATTTGCAATTTCAATTAAATTGAATATTGAATAACTGTTAAATATTTAATAATTTGAATATTCTTGAGTTAAGAAATTTTGTTGGAAAATATAAAGAGTTAAATCCACTTTAATTGGTACAGACAAACAGAATTATCAATATTAAGTCCGTAAAAAATCACTAAAGCAGTCAGTCAAAAAAATTTTAATTTATATATTAAACTAGATTTTATCCAATCCACTAACCGACTTACACTTCTTTTAGAAAGTGATTCAGATCACATTTAAAAAACTCTTGCTTAATAGAGCTGTCGCCTGGTAAAACTCTTGCTGTAAGGATTCAGTAGATATTGGATAATTATTTTTACCAGTAAAGTTGTCTTGTCATTCTGAAGATATTCGATAATCAATTTTTTTTGTAGGACACCTCTACCCAGGATCCGTTCCGCCCTTCATTCTGTCCTGTAAAACAATTACTTGAAACATTTATTGGGACCAAATTTTAAAACTCTCAATGTTACAATTCTTTAGGTTTTCGATGATCAAAATTTGCTTTGTATGGGAGCTACCTTTCCCCCTGATTCTATCCGCCCACAATAGCTAAAATATTTCCTTGAAAAAGTGGTTGGGACCAAATTCTCGTTGTTATAGTTCTTTAGATATTTGATGATCAATATTTTCTTTTGTATGGGGTTCACCTCTCCCCCTGATCCTATTCGTCCCACATTTTTTCCAGTAAAATAGTTCCTTAAAGATGTGATTAAAACAAAATCTGAAAATTCTTTATGTCATTGATCTTAATAACCAATATTAGCTTTGTATGGGAGGTACCCTTCTCCCTGGTTTTATCGAAAATTTTTTGCAGACTACGTTACTTTTGGTTACATTGTGATTATTTTGTGAAAATTTCATCAAAATAGGACCAGAGTTTTGAATGTTCATACATTACATACATACAGCTGCGGTCAAAATAATAGCACCACTCAGATGTCACAACTTCGTTTCAGATTTGTGTTTTTGTTAATGAATATTTTGATTCACAATTTTGTAGTCTCGTTATTTAAAGTAAATTTTTTAAGAAAATAAATTCATGTCTTTTAAATTAACTCGAATATTCCAATAAATTTGATTATAAAGACAAAAAAGTCAGATTGGGACCTCTCAAAGAAAAGCGTGAACTCATTAAAAAGCATAGTTCTTATGAGTAAACTTTTGGCGAAATAAGAAGTATTATTGGATAATAAAATAAAATGATAAGAAATCCCATAACCTAAAAATGAAAAGCAGGGAGTCGAGGGTGAAAAACTGTGGTGACACCTTCAATGGTTCATCGTGTTTTACATAAAATAAAGAAGGCGATTTTTAACTCAGCTGAGGGGATGAAAAAATCAATAAATACTAAATCTATATCAGAAGGCTTAGAGAGTATAATATGAAAGGACCCTCACCCCCCTTTAACTGCACCGCATGTCGCAAAAAAAAAGTTTCGTAAAACCTACTTGGTTTGGTATATTGAAAAAGGAAGGTAGCGCTTTATGGACCGATGAGTCTAAAATAATTTTCTTTGTAAAAACATGACGGTTCTAGTGTTATGGTATGGAGGTGTTTTTCGTACTATGGTGTTGGACCCATTTACCGTATTAAAGCTATTATGGATGTGTCAAATATTAGACAAAGTAATGCCACCATATGCAACTGAAGAAATGCCACTGATGTGGGCAAGAAGACAACAACCCGAAACATACCATTAAAGTAGCTACAAAAGGGTTTTAGAATAATTGAGTCACTGTAATGAAATGGCCTGCCCAGTCTCCCGAACTAAATCTACTGTGTACATACTTATGAAACAAGGGGTTGGTGATTGAATCAACCAATAATTGCAAATTTTGAATCAGACATGGAACTCTTTTATCCTAGAAATGTGCTACAATGTAGTAAGTGCAATGGAAAGGCGATATTCGGCTGTTATTACCAGGAAGGTAAATACTAGAAAATGCTAAAAATAAATAGTCAGATCAATTCGATAAAATGAAACTAAAAATTAGAGAATAATTTTTTTTGGCTTTTGAAAACCGGGTGGTGCTATTATTTTGACTCCAATTTTTGACTTTATTTAATCATAATGTAAGAACAACTTTTAATTCACAAGGCTTTTATGACTTATTAAAGAAGACATACATCTTCTTTAATAAGTATGGTGCTATTATTTTGACCGCAAATGTACATATTATGTGTATATTTTATTCAAGGCCAAATAAAACTATGAATAATATTTATAACACAATATCAGGTTTTATAGTCAGAATTCGAAAAAAGAAATTAACTTTATAGCTAATAACTAACACACACACATAAATACAAAATGTGTATCAAAAAATATAAGTACTAAATTGAAATAATGTTGCCTACTTTTAGGTCAATGGTTTTAATATTGATTGTTATTTAATTAAATACTTATGTTAAATATCATAGTAAAATTAAATTAAAATAAATTTAAAAAAATAAACTATAAATACCGTTTAGGAATAATTTAAAAGAAATTAAATTAATCGGTCATATAAGGATTAATCAGTTCATTTAAAAGAGAAAAAAAGAAAAAAAACAATAAAAAACCTTAATAAATGATTGCAACTTAGAAAATATATCAAATATATTATTTTATTAAATTAACATTTATTTAAAGTTTCCAAAATAAAGTTAAAAACCTTAAAATTATCCATAAAATTATAGTTTCTTATATATGACTGATGATTTTTTTTATTTCTTCTGTTTAAAAGTAAATCGAGTAAATTCAAGGAAACGGAAGTGAGCTGGTGTAATCTTACCTCAAACATTGAAAACTATTTCATACAGGAAATTGTGTTTGTATGTTAGTTTATAAACATTCATATGAACACACAACTAAATATATGTTTTTTTTAAGTTCCTTAGTTATACTTACTCTCCTGAGTACTGAAAAATTTCCAAATACTTTTAAAAATATTGGGAAATTAGAATTATGTTTAACCGATACTAAATGAAAATTATATTAAATTCCTTTAAACAAAATTAATTGAATTTTGAAAGGATATAACCATAGAAGTTATCATTTGCATTGCACATCTGAGCATCAAAGTTTCTATAAAATTATTTCCAATTTACAAGTCGCAGTTTTGATAATATTTTTTGTGTCATTGTTCCCCTTCCCATCTGGAATGAAGTTTTCGTCCATAAAATTTCTAAATATAAAACGATTTTATCGCTCGAATTTACGCACATGTACGTAGATATTTTAAAAATATTTAGTTAAATTAAGATAAATATAAGCCAAAATCGCTGTGCGAAATTATACGAGGGTCGATCCATATATTTTTCTAACTCTCATACAATCCTCCATATAAAATTCCTTTTTAAAGTCATAAAATTTCATATAAATTATAAAAATCTTTTGTATGAATAAGCATAAACAAGAAAATCATTATACGAGGGCCGTTACTATTCGTAACAGTAATTTATAACCCACAATGTGATGTAGAGTATTATGTAATTGGACTTATATAAAACGTCTTCTAAAAATCCAATACCTTACATTATCTAATACCCTACACTACATCGTCAGTTAACAATGATAATACAAAAAATTAATGAATGACCCTCGTATAATTTGATTTTCTGATTTATTGTTTGATAATTTTTTAAAGAGGTAATGAAGTATATATGACCTAATATTCTGACAAAATTGTATTCTAATTTGTCGACCTAAAAATGATAATTTTAGGAAATATTTCGCCTCAGATATCGCTCTATATCTTTTAATATACCAAACCGATTTTTTCCAATTTTAAACAAGAAACTTCTAAGGACCATAATAAAAATTTAGGCCAAACAATGGAAAGACGGACAGATAGACAGACAGACAGACGGACAGACAGTCAGGCAGACAGAGATAGCTAAATCGACGCAGATTTTAATCCGATGAAAGAATATATTATGGGCTCTAAAATGATTCCTTCTTAGTGTTACACACAAAATGACAAATTTAATATAACTTCTTCACCACTTGTGGTGTTGGAGGGTATAATAATGTTAAAGGAAGAATTTTACCACATGAAGCACAATATTTAAGAATATTGTTCCTAATATGTATATTAAAGACATGAATTTCGATGGAGCTAGTCCATATTGAAGAACTATTCCGGGAAGTGGGATTATAAAGGTGTCAAAACCAAATATGGTCTGATAATGGTCAAACTAGATTCATATGCTAAAGACAGTTTAAAAAAAAATACATCAAATTTTAAACCCCCTTTCTGGGAAGGGGCCTTATTGCAAAACGGGCCTAAGAGCAATAATTATGCTTAATTACAGTAGATTTGATTTAAGTTTAAAAATCTTATAAGTGTAACAAAATATGGAACGCTGTTCGCCAAGAAGTACCAAGAAAAATAATATTGCGTTTATAAGCTTAAAACTGTTTTCCGGGAAGGTGACTTACATGGGAGCTACAGCAAAATGTGGACCAAGCTTTTTCGTATTTATAATATTTTTTGATAATATTTAGAGAAATCATTGTGCTAAATTTAAATGAAATTGATCTTTATTTAAATGTTTTATAAACTCAAACCCGTTTGCCGGGAAAGCGCGTTAAAAGGGGCAAATTAATATAATATCTTTCGAACAGTTAGAAAAATAATTGTGTTGAATTTCAATAGAATTGGACTTTATTTATTAGTTTTGTGATATGAAAACTCTTTTCGGTGAGGGGCCTGATATGGAAGATACATCAAAATATGGACCAAAATTGTTCTAATTGAAAATGTAAATTAAAAATAGTTTAAAAAATCATAGTACCGAGTTCCAATGAAATTGATCTTTATATAAATGTTTCATAAGCTCAAACCTTTTTTCCGGGAAAACGCGTAGTGGTAGAGGTTATAAAAACAATAAAAGTGTAAACTAAACAGAGATTTCATTTTTAACAACATATTGGTATGTTGAGAATTTTTCTATCTCACTTCCTTACTTGTTTTTTGGAAAATTGGATTGAAAATTAAAAAAATTATGATTTCTATTAAATTTTATATTCATATATGTTTAGATGTTAATTAATCTATATTTATAAATTCATTGACTCTCACAATCATAAAATAGATTTTACACATTTTATTCTACACTGAACAAAATATTGTAGGTAATATTAGCAAAGAATTTTCGTAGTACTAAAACAAAAAATCAGGTATTAAATAAAAATATTTTTATTCTAATTAACATTATTTTTCTTCAAATTGAAGAATTTGTTGTTAAATTGAATAAGAATTCGTTAAAGAAATGAACGATATAGTAAAAACCGCAGTAATGCATCGTAAGTAAAATTAATTTATGGTTGATTAGCTGATCTTTCATTTGAAAATGCCAATGGAAGATCAGCTAAACAACAAACATGTCAGTAACTATTCATCAGGAATACAAGCCGGTCGGCTCACCAACGTCCTTTGACATTGCACTTTATAGTTGTCTATTATTAGAACAAATTCTCGTTAAAGTATAGATCTATAGATATTCGATAAAAAAAAATTTGATTTGTATGGGAGCTATTTCTCTCCTGATACTATCCGTCCAGTAAAACAGTTCCTTGAGGAGGTCATTGGGACCAAATTTGTACATTCTCTTGGTTACAGTTCTTAAAATATTCTATAATCAATATTTGGTTCTTTGTCCTTAAAAGTCTTAAGTTTCGTAAATTTAACTTAAATATGGTAGTTAAATTGAATAATATTAATCAGTATAATTAAAGCATTTTTTTCAATTTAAATAAAGTATTATTCAATCATTCAAATTAACCCTATTTTTTCGAAGAATTTAAATTGACATATTAACAATTTTTCGTCAATTTGAAGAATTTTCTTCATGATGAATAACGGTTTCGTTGGCTGAATTTGTTGTCAGTTTGAAGAATTTGAAAAAAAGACGAAAATTTTCATTATGATAAATAAAGGTTTCGTTGGCTGATATTTAGCTTACTTTTCTTCAATTCTACAACCCTTTCTTCTTTATATATACAAACTTTTTTGGTTCAGTGTAAGTTTAGATTTGTTTACATGTCTGTGGCAAATAATTGTGTAAATAAACTTTTGGGCATAATAGTTTACATTGTAATTATATTTAAGGAATTTGATAAGTAAAATAAACGGAAAATTATTTTAAAATTATGCACAGAGAGAATTTAGGTTTAAGTTATTTTAAAATGTTATATAAATAAAGCAAAAGATTCATGGAATATCATATTCATAGAGATGTTATCAAGAAATATTATTTAAAATTTTCTTTAAATTATTTCAATTACAATTAATAATACGTTACCTCAAGCTAAATAAGTAAAAATAATTAAAATTGGTTTTATATCAAGTTATGATATTTCTAGAATTCAAATGGTACACGAATTGTAATTGTAATTAATATCTTACATTAAAAAAAATGATTCAAGAGTAAAGTTATTATTATACCCTACACGAGAGATGAGAGATATTTTCACGACTGAGATTGGTAAATCACTGTTAACTACAGTGAAAAGGAAATTATGAAATAACAGTTACTAGTAATGTCGTTCTTTCCTCTTTTCTTGCATACTCAAATGTATTTGTTTTTATTATGAGCCAGCAAAATTACTTTAAGGTGGTGCTGATCATATATTCGCGATTCATCTAGAATTAAAATTATCCGTTTTCTACGGTGGACGGTGCGAACTCTAATCGCCTTTGTCGTCTTTTATTGAAAACTTTTGTTTTCTCTGATTTTTAATTTTTTATTAAAAATAAAGAAAACATTTTTAAGTTTTCTTTTGAAATACTACGATCAGTCACTGTTTTTAAGAACAGTGATTTAAAAATCACTTTCACTGGGGATAATGTATCGCTCAACTCTACCCCACATTTAACGTAAAGAAGGAATTATCTTAGACCCCATAATGTACATGTATTTTTGCATTAAATCACAATCTGAGATGATTTAGCTATGTCCGTCTGTTTGTCAGACTGTCCATCTGTCTGTCCGTCTATCTGTTATTGGCACGCTCACATCCAGATAAATTAACAGAGCTCATGAAATTTGGTCTAAGTATTCACTATAGTCATGAAAAAATTTCCTATTTAAAACCAGCAAAATCGGTTCAGTATTTTAAATATATAGACCGATATCTCATGCAACTTCTAGTCGTTAAATTGTAATGAAAATTTGTCATAATATTAAGTTATCTGAACTTCATTACCATTTCAAAAATTATCAAAATCGGTTAAATGGAAAAAAGTTATAGACAAAAATATAACTAATTTTATGATTCACTAAGTGGGTAAGAAAAGCGTTTATATAATGTATACAGTTGTGAGTTTATGTATGTGTGTGTAAATGTATATCTATGGAACCCAAAGTATAAATTCACATGAACTTGTGATGGAGGGTATTGAAAATTCGGCTTAGCCGAATAATGCATTCTTACTTGCTTTTAAATAACATCAATTAAAAATATATTATTCTTAAAACACTTATGAACTTAAGATGTCTTGTGCTTTAATTGCTTTTTTTCTTTAATTAATTTTGTGTAATTTATGAATCAAATTTTGCTGTAGAAAAAAAGTAACATCACTTACTTATCATACAGTATTTTAGTTGAAATCCTTAATAAAAGTTCCTTAATGGTTTACTTCTATTATCGAAAGGTAATTTAAGTGTTCTTGCATTTTTACAGGCACAAAATTTGCTTATATATTGCATCTCTGAATTTGCCATTTTCGCATCTGTTAGGAAGTGCAACATTATTATGCATCAAATGAAAAAAGACATAAAATACAGAGGGAAAACTCAATTAATGATTTTTTGAAAGTAACGAAGTGTAAGAAAAGGAAATTAAATTATGACTATTTTAAGCAATTTGTGAAGTCATTACAGATATAAAGAATCTCAATTTGATGTAAAGTGCTGTAAGAAAAAATTGCTGCCAAATAAGGAGAAATAGTGTGAAAAAACTTTTGAATGATTTAAGTAAAAACTATTAAATTTTTTTTTTAATTTTTAATATATTACATTTCATGACTTGAATTTGTGCTACAATCACGCCATTATATTAATTCGAATTCTTAAACAAAAAATATATCCAATATTGATCATTAATTTGAAGCCAGCGAAATATGGTTAGAAATCTAAAAAACGTAGTAAATATAACATAAAAAGGTGTGGAATTGAAGAAAAGTCGGTTAAATATCAGCCAATGAAACCTTTATTCATAATATTGAAAATTTTCGTTAATTTTCAATAAATTCTTCAAATTGATGAAAATTATCAATATGACAATTTGGATTCGTTAATAAAAATGGGATTAATTTGAATAAATGTTATTCAATTTGAATAATAGATTATTAAAATTACAAAAAAATTCTTTATATTGATGAAAATTATTCAATTTAATAACTATTAAATTTATGAAATTTTAGACCATTAAGGACCAAGAGAAGGAGTACTCCTCACACAAAGCAAATTTTGATTATGGAATATCTTAAGAACTGTAACAGCACATTTGATTACAATGACTTCCTCAAGGAATTTTTTTACAGGACAAAATGAAAAATGGATAGATTCACAGGTTGATATTACCCGCGACCTTTGGTTCAGTGTAGAACTCCATTTGAGTGAAGTAAAAATATTGATCAAACAATTTCAGTTTTTTTCGAAACCAATTTATATGACAAATTCCATTATTGTGAATGTGCGAATATATTGTGAAATTTGGCGGCTTTAGTTCACACACTTATGCAAGAAGAAACCTTAAATTTAGTAGGAAGGACAATCATTTTAATCGCTTAATATTACCACTATTAACCAGAAGAAGAAACTATTTTATATGTTTTTGATTTTATTTTCAAATTAACAGTGAAATACATTTCACAATACGTATGATTAATATTAATTAAACTCTGTTGTGGAACAATAATAATTATTTTGTCAATTTAAGCTGAATTTGAATTATATATTGTTTAAGCAAATAAAATGTTGAATACATTTTTCAAACAACTAAATTTTACTTAAAAGCGTATGATTGATATTTAACATGCATCACAAAAAAATTGAAATTAATCATACGTCAACGTGAGTGAAATATAATAAAGAAATTAAAAATATTTTGTTTTCCTTTTTCATCTTAAAATTATTTAATACTCTTCTTAGGAAGTTTCTATTGTTTGCTCTCGTTATTATTTTTCTTATTATTTTAAGAAGAAGAAAAAATTCAATTTAACTCCATTTCATTTTATAAAGGCGAAATAACAAAAAGGAAGAATCTTCTTGAAATGGAGAAACATAAATATTTTTTCCATGTGGTTTACGTATTAAATAAAGTAAATTTAATTTTAATGTGAAAGTTGTTCCATAGAATATAAATACATAAAAATGGTGAAAGACTTATCGCATTTTAGTTTGCAAAATATGTTTGGGAACTGAAAATTGCCTCTCGAAATGAATTTTTAATTTTTATCTAAAAGCAATTTATCTAGAAGCGATTTATGTTAGAAAATTTTCGATAATTTAAAAGAATTAAAATCTTTTTCATGCAAAAAATATACGTATGATTGATATTTAACATATATAATTTTAATTAATCATACGACACAGTGAATTTAAATAAAATATTCGTTTAATCCTTTAAGTTAATTTTCCAGTTGGAGGAAAAAGAACGTTAATTTATATTAAAGTGCATTTACCTACACCACCATATGTGGTGGGGGTATTATGGGTCTGTATAGTTGTTTGTAACAGGCAGAATGAACATAGTACTACTACCACTTTTAAGTATATCGTTCGACTCAGAATCACTTTCAGAGACGATTTAAGCATGTCCGTCCATCCGTCTGGCTGGCTGTCCATGTAAAGTTTGTTCTTCAAATGCAGGTCACAGTTTTAAAGATATTTCAATGAAATTTATCATGAGCTATTATTCTAGTCCAAGAACAATGCTCATTGAATTTTGTTATGATTGGTCCATTATTTCCCATAGGCTCCATACAAATGTCCTATAGCCAAATATCACTTCCATATCTCTTCTATCTTTTAAAGTATTTATCACCTTGAATAAGGGAAATATTTACGAAAATTTGTCTGTTATAACATGCCGAACACTTTTAATTTGAAGCGGTTAGAGATATGTTCATATTTCCTGCTGCCTGCTAAAGATTTTCTAATCTTGATCTTTAATTTTTCCATTCAAATGTAAAATAATTAATAAAGAAAAAATAACTACAGAGTTCATTCTCTATGTTTGTATCATTTTAAATTTATTCAATTCTCAATTCTCTTTAGTTCTTCTTTGCTATTTTTTCTTTAATTAAGTCTCATTAAATTGACCTATAAAATCATCTGTAATATTGCGATATGATTCAAAATACAATAATTCGAGGAAAAATCAGTTAAGTGCCAATTTCACTCATACAACTGCTTATTAAAGTGAAAACAACTCATATTTTTGTGGAAATTAAAAAACAGAACATATGAATATGAAATTGTTTATGTATTAAATTTGAACTTATTATTGAATGGGTTTGTTTTCATAAATGTGCCCCTAAATGCATGCTATAAACGTATGCTATTATAACTACGGGAAAGTAGGCAACATTTTCCGATATTAGAACCGGTTATTGTTAATATATAAATTGGGATGTGTGTATATATGTAAGAAGGTATGTATGTATGAATGTATGTATGTATGTATGTATGTATGTATGTATGTATGTATGTATGTATGTATGTTCGTATGTATGTATGTATGTATGTATGTATGTATGTATGTATGTATGTATGTATGTATGTATGTATGTATGTAACGTATATAATTCAAAATGGCTGGGTCAATTTTGATGAAATTTTCACAGAATGACCCTTTATACTCGAGAATATCAAAAGCTTTAAAAATTCCTATAGGACCAGAGGGAGGAGTACCGCCCATTCAAAGCAAATATTGATTATCGAATATCAAAAGAACTATAACAGCGAGAGTTCTCAAATTTGATGTCAACTAGCTTCTTAAGAAACTGTATAACTTGACAAAAGATTGGACGGATAGGGCCAGACCATACAAAGCAAATATTGATTGTCGAACATCTAAACAGCGAAAGCCTTAAAATTTTGCACTTAATAATTTATCATCCTTATGACTATTAAACGGTCAAGGACGCAACATTTTTAGATTTTTTTTGATGCATTAGATTTTTGGTCCTTAAATACATCATTGTTGACAGGAAATGTTTTCTTGCAACCGGAACGTTATTCTTTTGCAGGTAGCAGTCTTCTTTGTTTCAGCATCAATTTACAAATAAAATAGATTTCTTTCAAAGAATTGTTTTAAATTTTTATGAATCAGAAATATTCTTGCCATGATTTAAATTGATTCCTGATAGTAAAAATATACTTCCGGTCGATAGTTGAAGCAACAGCTTCAAAAGAATTTGAATTTGAACTTCTTTAACTTGTTTACCAAGAAAATTGTATTTAAAAAGTTTTTCATTTTGTCATTTTTTAATAAAAATTTTTACACACGTTATGTGTAATTTTACACAAAATATTTTATACATTTATAAACATGTTTAGCAACATTCATATAACTATGTTTTGAATGTAAAATATATGTAAATTACATTAGTAAATATTTTTTACACAATTTTAATAATTTTACATGAAAGTTTAATCATTTTATTAGGGTAATTTTACAGCTATTTTTAGAGTGTGATTCAAAATGTTTATTGAAAATTTTTAAGTTTAAACTGATTAAAATTTGCTGAGATCAGACAAAAATTTCGATTTGAGCGAACCAACAATGGCTAAATTGGCTTACGATCTATACTTTGTGGTGTCTTGGGTGTATATATTCCAGTGTTACAAATGGAATGATAATAAAAATGTAACCACTTTCATCCATTATGCTAAAGGGTTTTTGTTGGTATAAATAGTGAAAAAAGGATATCGATTTCGTTATATAAAAAAATTAACTAATTTCTATTTTATTTCATTTAACTGAGAAAATCGCTTTATTAGAAAATTGGATTATTATTTTTGTATAAATTTGAATTAAAGTCATTTTAAAAATGTTTCACTTAATAACGAAAAATTGTTAAAATTAAGGAAAAAAACTTCTATATTATTTACTCTTCATATCTCTTTCGTTTATTTTTCTTTTGCCAATTTTTCTTTACACAAACTTGTTCACACATCATACTTCATTTGCCTTAAAAACTTTATTTTAACGAATTTATATGTAAAATTTATTAAATTTTAAAAGCATTTTCATGTGAAGTTAATAATGACTTAATTTCCATTAGACTGTTGATGCAGTTAATATTAAATTGGCAAAAGTTTAAGTGGTGATTTTGTATTATAAGTAAAATTGTGGACTTATTTCAGTCTGATGAAAATTTATGTTGCTTAGAATTTTTTATAAATTTTTCTAATAGAAATTTTAAATTGCACTTTAATTACAATAATTTATTAAAAAAAATAAAGAAAACTACAGCGAGATGAAATAATAATTTTGCCAACACTGTATGTTAAAACTTTCAGGAAAAAAGTAAGTGAACAATTTTTATACCCTACACCACCACAAGTGGTGAGAAGGAATCATTTAAGAACCCACAATCGTTCCTAAATGATTCGAATACAATTAAAATTTAATGTCCTGAATATATATTATTAATTTGACCAATAATTTACTACGACTCCCATATAAGGCGCTTTTCCGAAAAACAGGTTTGAGCTTGAAAAACTAGTAAATAAAAACCAGCCCTATTGAAATTTGCTAAAATTATTTTTTTTACAATTTTTTAAACTGTCTATAATATATAAATCTGGTGGACATATTTAGTTATTTCTCCCTTATTACTACACTTCCTGGAATACAGTTTTAGGTTTAAAAGGCTTTTTAAATATGGATCAATTCTGTCGAATTCCAACATTTATCAAAATGTTTTCAACATTATTAACTAAGTCATTTTATCAGTCATTCCATAATGTATACATATATTCTTGCATCACATCAAAATCTGAGCCGATTTATCTATGTCCGTCTGTCTTTCCGTCAGTATGTCTGTTTTTGGCATGTTCACATCCGTAATAACATACAGAGCTCAGTGAAATTTGGCTGAATATTCATTATTCAGAAGTTTCTTATTTAAAACTTGCAAAATTGGTTCAGTATATTAAGAGATAAAGACCAATATCTGAGACAACCTCTGAATTGAAGAGAAGAACTTCCTTAACTTATCAATTATAAATAGACAAATTAATATAGAAATTAATTAAATTTTAAATTACTATAATAACAAAAAATATGTACTTCATAAGTTTTCCAAAAATGATCAAAATCAGTTCAATAGAAAAATAGTTAAAGCTAAAAATATAACCAATTTTATGACTAATTAAGGTTTCTTTTTTATGTATAAGAAATACATTCATATATATGTATGCGTTTTGTGAGTTTGTATGTGCGTATCATGTACATGTACGAAATATAATTTATTTATGTCAGAAAAAACTTAGTGTTACCACCATTTTTAAGTACACTGTTCGACTCAGAATCACTTCCTCGTCAATTTAAGCATGTCCGTCCATCCGTCCGTCCGGCTGGCTGTCCATGTAAAGATTGTTTGCAAAGTACAGGTCATCTTGAGATCTACATATTTTTACCAAAACAGATTTATGGATTTTATTCGATACATTTTTTTTGAATTCGAATTAATATAATGGCGTTAGGCATATTTTTAGTATAATGTGATAACAACAAATGGATGTAATGGAAATTAAAAAAGAAATTAATAGTTTTTACTTTATTTAGGCCTTAAAATACTATTTTTACCTTTCTGGGTAACATTTTTATCTTACAGCACTTTACATCACATTGAGATGCTTTACATCTGTAATGACTTCACAAATTGCTTAAAATAGTCATAATTTAATTTCCTTTTCTTACACTTCGTTACTTTCAAAAAATCATTAATTGAGTTTTCCCTCTGTATTTTATGTCTTCTCTCGTTTGATGCATAATAATGTTGCACTTCCTAACAGATGCGAAAATGGCAAATTCAGAGATGCAATATATAAGCAAATTTGTGCCTGTAAAAATGCAAGAACTTTTAAATTACCTTTCGATAATACAAGTAAACCATTAAGGAACTTTTATTAAGGATTTCAACTAAAATACTGTATGATAAGTAAGTGATGTTACTTTTTCATTACAGCAAAATTTGATTTATAAATTACACAAAATTAATTAAAGAAAAAAAGCAATTAAAGCACAAGACATCTTAAGTTCATAAGTGTTTTAAGAATAATATATTTTTAATTGATGTTATTAAGAAGCAAGTAATAATGCTATATTCAGCTATGCCGAATTTTCAATACCCTCCATCACAAATTCATGTGAATTTATACTTTGGGTTCCATAGATATACATTTACACACACATACATAAACTCACAAACGTATACATTATATAAACGCTTTTCTTACGCACTTAGTGAATCATAAAATTAGTTATATTTTTGTCTATAACTTTTTTCCATTTAACCGATTTTGATAATTTTTGGAATGGTAATGAAGTTCAGATAACTTAATGTTATGGCAAAATTTCATTACAATTTAACGACGAGAGGTTGCATGAGATATTGGTCTATATCTTTTAAAATACTGAACGATTTTGCTGGTTTTAAATAGGACATTTTTTATGACTATATTGAATACTTAGACCAAATTTCATGGAGTTCTGTTAATTTATCTGGATGTGAGCATGCCAACAACAGACAGATGGACAGTCTGACAGACAGACGGACATAGCTAAATCATCTCAGATTTTGATTTAATGCAAGAATATATATACATTACGGGGTCTAAGATAATTCCTTTTTTGCGTTATACAGGGAATGACCCTTCAACTCCAAAGTTCACCACTTGTGGAGTTGAAGGGTAGAGATGAGCGATACCGTGATTTTCGAATAATGATCTTCCCAGTGAAAGTGATTTTTTAATTACTTTTCTTTAAAACAGTGACAGTGATCGTAGTATTTCAAAAAAAAAAAACATACGATTTTTTTCTTTTTAATAAAAAAATGAAAAATCACAGAAAACAAAAGGTTTCGATAAAAAAATTATGAGAGTTCGCACCGTCCACCGTAGAAAACGGATAATTTAAATTCTTGATGAATATGATCAGCACCACCTTTAAGAAATGTTGCTGACTTATTATGATAAAAACAAATACATTTGAGTATGCAAGAAAAGAGGAAAGAACGATATTACTAGTAACTGTTATTTCATAATTTCCTTTTCACTGTAGTTAACAGTGATTTACCAATCTCAGTCGTGAAAATATCTCTCATCTCTTGTGTAGGGTACAATAATATCTTTACTCTTAAATCATTTTTTTTTAAATGTAAGATATTAATTATAATTACAATTCTTGTACCATTTGAATTCTAGAAATGTTATAACTTGATATAAAACCAATTTTAATTATTTTTACTTATTTAGCTTGAGGTAACGTATTATTAATTGTAATTGAAATAATTGAAAGAAAATTTTAAATAATATTTCTTGATAACATCTCTATGAATATGATATTCCATGAAACGTTTGCTTTATTTATATAACGTTTTAACATAACTTAAACCTAAATTCTCTCTGTGCATAATTGCAAAATATTTTTCTGTTTATTTTACTTATCAAATTCCTCAAATACAATTACAATGTAAACTATTTTGCCTAAAACTTTATTTACAGAATTATTTGCCACAGACATGTAAACAAATCTACATTTACACTGAACCAAAAAAGTTTGTATATATAACGAAGAAAGGATGTAGAATTGAAGAAAAGTAAGTTAAATATCAGCCAACGAAACCTTTGTTTATCATAATGAAAATTTTCTTTTTTTTTTTTCAAATTCTTCAAATTGCCAAAAAATTCAGCCAACGAAACCGTTATTCATCATGAAGAAAATTCTTCAAATTGACGAAAAATTGTTAATATGTCAATTTAAATTCTTCGAAAAAATAGGGTTAATTTGAATAATTGAATAATACATTATTCAAATTGCCAAAAATGTTTTCATTATACTGATTAATATTATTCAATTTAACTACCATATTTAAGTTAAATTTATGAAACTTTAAACTACTAAGGACCAAGGACCAAATATTGATTTTAGAATAGTTTAAGAACTGTAACAGAGAGAATTTTAAAATATGGTCCCAATGACCTTCTCAAGGAACTGTTTTACTGGGATGTAAGATGGATATGAACAAGAGAGAAGTAGCTCTCATACAATCAAATATACTCTTCTTCATCCATTATGCAGCAAGAATATTTTTAAAAAACTTGACCTCAATTTCCGCACTCTTATTTATCCCAGGCAGCGTTCCTGTTAGGATGTCGGGCCTTGTGATTTTTTGAACCAGCATTCGATTTAACTTTTTATACTAAATAGCCCAAGCACTGGGCTAAAGGGGTTGCTTTCTTGCTGGATGTGTTGGGAGCTCTTTTAAAAGTGCTTTCTACATTTGATTTTAGAAAAAAATATGTGAACCATGATCTATCTACCTCAGCCAGTTTTCCTTTTATCAACGGACAAGTTCTTCCGGAAATAGTTTGGCGGTAGACTGGAATTTTTATTTAAAATTTTGTGAAACATTTTGAAAATTTTAAAAATTTCCGATATGACCAGGAGAAGGGGTATCTACCAAACGAAGTAAATGTTGATTATAGAATATCTAAAAAGTTATAACAGCGAGAGTTTTCAAATTTGGTCCCATCAAAATTTTCAAAAAAATGTTTGACTGGACAAAACGTATTAGGTATTAAATCAGGGGAAGGTGTATCTTCCATACAAGGCAAATATAGATTATCGAGTATCTAAAGAACAATAACAGAGAGAGTTATAAAATTTGGTCCCAACTACTTTCTCAGGGAAGTTTTTAACTTGATAAAGGAAGGATAACACCAAGGGAGGGCTATTGGTTTGTCGGACCTGCTAATTAAACATAATTATCCATAAATTCAATTAATCTTCTTTTATTAAAACCTTGAGAGATTTGGGAAATAATTTCAAATAAAATTATTTGACAAAATAAGAACTTGTAGTCTAATCTCCCGAGTCAAAATATCTATATTTTGAGCAACACTGTCTTCTAGTAATAGTCTTTATATGCAGCAATTCTACCCCAATTTCCGCACTCTTTTTAAGCCCTGGTAACGCTCCTGTTAGGAACTTGAGCCGTATGTGGTTTTTAAACCAGCATTAGCTTTAACTGAGCTAACCGGGCTCAATTAGTAGAGATTTTCATACTTAAAACAAATGGATAATTGCGATGGAATAAATGAAAGAAAAATAGCAATGTTATTCATTAAATTACCATAACTCAACAGTTCACAATATTATTGAAAATGCTGGTGTTGAATCTTAATCTTTAGCCACTTTGGAATATGGAAGATAATACTCTGAGCCGGGAATAACAAAATAATATTTATTTTGTTATTCTCATTAACAAAATCCCAATAGGAAAAGAAGATGAAATAAAACAAATTTATTAGGATTTAGGAAATGAAGAAAGTTTATTGGACAGATTACCTCTTTATCGTCTTACAGCAAGTTCAAGAAGAAGGAAAAATTATCTTACGTAGAACGGAAGCGACATTTTAGGCTATGTCACCAGAATGACGTTAGTTTTAGGCGTTATGAGGAAAAGAGAAAGTGTGATTTTCATAAAATTCAGCTTAAATATAGGTACTCAGAAAGGGGAAAAACTTTACTCATCACAATATTAATGTCAAAGGGAGTTTAGGCCCTTTTGGCATTAACATTGCCGCCCGCCTTGCAGGATTTATGCAAAGAAAAAACTGTAAGATATAGTTCTGGTTCAGCCTAAGATGCAGCTTCTAGTATAGAAAGGAAAATAAAATAGTAAATTAATTTAATGAATTTCAGTTACAATTAATTCATGTTATTCAAATTATATACAAAGTATGATAATGTTTAAGGAAATTGGCATGCAACTTAAATCTAGGATATTAACAATTCATTTATAATAATGTATATTATGCATTTTTTTTTTTTTTTTTTTTTTTTTTTTTTATTAGGACAAAGATAGGTTTTGTATTTTGCTTGCTATTTAGTGCATTTTTTTACGAAATATTTTATTGAAAATTTATAAAGTACAAGTACCATATATAACCCAGCCAAAAATGGTGCTTTGGGCTGTTGGAAAACCGATTCTGGAAAATACTCCTGGACGTATTACCTTTGGATATAGGTCTACACCAATTACGATATCGATCGATGCCGATTCATAAAATTTGGAATCCGCCAGGAATAAATCGCGGAAGTGTTTTTTATAGGATTCGGGAAGGGATTGTGAGGGTGTTCTAAGAGCGATGCGATTATCGACTCGAAAAGTACCTTCTATCTTTGAAGTTGAATCAAATCGAGATTTTATGATCAAAGGACAAATGGTTTCTTCCTTGAGTGTATAGCCTGTTAGATCCAACTGATCTACGAGCTTTTTGGAAACACGACTGTATGCAGAACCAGAATCTAATAAACATCGAGCATGTGCGGTAGAGGAACCTACTTTTACGAGGACGGTAGGAAGCAAAATAACCGAATTCTGGCGAATAATGGATGTTAAAGATGTAGTTTTCGTAGTGGAAGGAATTGGCTCTTTGTGATGAGAATGTGACGTTGTTGTACTGCGTTCAGTGGGAGAAAGAGTTGGATTTGAATCTCGAGATGAATGTGGGATAGAATCGATAGAACCAAGATCTTTGGCTAGTCGTGGATGAACATGTAGCAGGGTATGGTGGAACTTACGACAGTGTTTGCATCCATGGTTTGAAAAACAAGTACCGCGGGAATGATCATGAGCCAAGCAATTGGAACAGTAATTATTCTCACGGACTGCCCGAATGCGATCAGAAATATTCATGTCCAAAAACCTTTTGCATGTACGGAGAGGATGGATTCGTTTACAAATACGGCAGGGGTAGGAAGTGTATTTTTCAAGGAATCCTTTGGAAGTTTTAGATGATTTAGACGTATTTTTGGGCATGATGGGCTGGAAAAGAATAATACAGGAAGGATAAAGAAAAAGGTACCACAGATTTTTAAGGATCTGTTGGCAGAACGACTAGCTTCACAATTGGTCTAGTCACGACTCCACGTTGGGTCATAACCTCGGCTACGCGCACGCGATTATCAGAACCGGAAAAAACCTTTACAATTCGGCCAAGACGCCACGAATTTGGAGGGAGGTTTTCGTCTTTGATTACAACCAAAGCACCTATATCAACATTTATTTCGGGCCTTTGCCATTTATTTCTTTTATTCATCTCCTTTAGATATTCATTCTTCCACCTAATACAAAAGTTTTGATGTATAAGTTTAAGTTTCTGCCACCTATTTCTAATGGATATCATAGAATCGTTAATTTTAGGGTCGACAGGCGCTAAAATGGGAGATCCTATTAGAAAGTGGCCCGGAGTTAACGCGCACATATCATTTGGATTAGTAGACATAGGCGAAATTGGTCTAGAATTCAAACAGGATTCAATTTTGGACAATAAAGTGGATAATTCTTCAAATGTATATTTGGATGAACCAGCTACTTTCCGGAAATGGGCTTTGAAGCTTTTTACGCCAGCTTCCCATAATCCACCCATATGTGGGGCACCTGCAGGAATAAAGTGCCAGGAAATATTTTGATGAGCATAATTGGATAAAATATGCTCCCGGGATGTTTGAATAAATTCTCTTGCGAGTAATTTAGATGCTCCTACGAAGGTTGTTCCATTATCAGAATGCAAATGCAATGGACAGCCACGTCGTGAGACAAAACGAGAGAAGGCTGCGAGAAATGTATTTGTGGATAAGTCGGAAGTCGCTTCCAAGTGAATCGCTTTTGTTGAAAAACATACAAATACACACACGTATCCCTTGGAGATGCGACATGCACGTCCGGAATAACTTTTAACTTCAAAAGGTCCAGCGAAATCCAAACCAGTGTGAGCAAATGGACGTGTTATCTGAGTTCGCTCGGTGGGTAAAGCTGCCATTAGTTGCTTTTGACATTTCTTTTTGTAAATAACGCAAGTCTTGCATTTATTGATGATAACCTTAATCAAATTTTTTGCTTTTGGTATCCAATGCTGTGTCCTTAAAAGGCGTAAAACCAATTGATTTCCACCATGAAGACTGATATCATGGACAAATTTAACTAAGATTCGGGAATATTGGCAATTATACGGAAGAATTATTGGATGCCTCTCGTTGAATGTAAGTCCTGGAGAGGATTCAAGTCGACCGCAGGAACGAATTATACCCTCTGGATCTAGAAAAGGATTTAAGCTTAAAATGCTACTGCATTTGGAAATGTATTGTCCATCTGATAAAGCTTTGTATTCATTTGGATACCAAGCCTTTTGGTAGATGATAATGAATTTAGTTTGCACATCAACAATCTCACACGTTGAAAGAATGGTCGTGGCTTTGGAAAAAGTGGAACGGTGACGAGGATGAGTACGATGGAAAAATCTGTAAACATATGCCATGACTCGCATTGCTCTATGAAATGAAGAAAATCGTTCTAGTGGATCATCGAAATTTTTGAAGTAGGAAAAATGAACTTGAATAGACTTCGCTTCTGGAATATTTTTTAAGACTGTGGAATATTCAACGTAAGGCCATTGGGATTCCGGTTTTTCAAGCCACTTTGGTCCATACCACCATAGTTCATTGTCCAATAACTCCTGTGGGGTAACGCCTCTACTTGCGAGATCAGCAGGATTAGATCCAGAACTTACATGATTCCACTGAGAATAATTAATTAGTTGTGTGATTTTGGAAACTCTGTTAGCAACGAAAGTTTGCCAGCAGCATGGTGGTTTAGCCAGCCAAGATAAGACAATAGTCGAGTCGGTCCAACAAAAAATAGAATATTTTTCAACATTTAACCTTGGAATTAAATTGTCGAGCATTTCAGATAAGAGAACTGCCCCGCATAACTCTAGCCTTGGAATCGAAATGGTTTTGATAGGAGCTACTTTTGTTTTCGAGGATATAAGGAAAGTCGATATAGACGATACATTTTCGACACGCACATACAATGCAGCCGCATAAGCCTTTTCAGATGCGTCGCAAAATCCATGAAACTGGAGTTTGGACTGTGGACAATATCGAATCCATCGAGGTATGCGAATGGAATTAATAGAAGAATAATTGGATTGAAAATTTTTCCATTGGATAAGTGCTTCTGAAGAAATTATTTCATCCCAACCAGTACCATCCATCCAAATTTTTTGCATTAGAATTTTAGCTGTAATTATACATGGTGCTAACCAACCTGCTGGATCAAATAATTTGGCAATTTGGGACAAGACTTCCCGTTTCGTATAATTTACTGTCTCGTCCAATGGATGTGCAACGAAATAGAAATTATCAAAGCACGCATTCCATCTAATGCCTAATGTCTTTGCCGAACTAGTTTCTTCGAGCTTTAAAAAGTCTTCATGTAATAGATGATCTGGAGGAATATCATCTAAAATATCTTTGGAGTTCGACGTCCATTTTCTTAGGGAAAATCCAGCGGATTTCAAAGCTTGGATTAGCTGTTCTTTGGCTTTAATTGATTCTTCCCCAGTGTGAAAACCGGCAAGGACATCATCGACATACATGGAATTGCGTAATATGGAACTTGCTAACGGATAAATAGCTTCTACGTCATCAGCTAGTTTTAAAAGAGTACGAATGGCTAAATATGGCGCACAATTAACTCCGAAAGTAACAGTATTAAGTTCATAATCTGTTATTGGAGTATGTGGATCGCTTCGGAATAATATTCTTTGAAAAGGAGTATGGTCAGGATGGACCAAAATCTGTCTGTACATTTTTTGAATGTCAGCATTAATTACAAATTTAAAAAAGCGCCATTTTAGAATAAGAATTGTAAGGTCGTTTTGTAGTATCGGACCTGTGTGTAGGAGAGAATTTAGACTTTGTCCATTAGATGACGGAGCAGAAGCATTGAACACTACACGAACTTTCGTAGTTACACTATCCGGCTTTAAAACGGCGTGATGTGGTAAATAAAAAGTTCTTTGATAGTCTGATTCGTTATACGAACCGACTCTAGACATATGACCCAGATCTTCATATTCCTGAATGACCTTATCGTATTCGGATTTCAATTCTCGATTTCGCATCAGTCTTGCCTCATTTCTGAAAAACTGTGCCATAGCATTGGTTCTAGATTGACCTATCTTTATCGTATTTGGAAATTCTTCTTTAAAAGGAAGCGATACTATGTATCTTCCATTGGAATTCCTTTTCGTAGTTCTTAGGTAAAGATCCTCACAAAACTTATCGGAAGAAGACAAAAGATTCGTTCTTGGAAGATTCTCCACCTCCCAAAAACGTGAAATTTCCTTGTCTAAGGAAATTTCACAGAAATATGAAACTATTGTGGATCTTGTACTGAGGTTACTACGAATTGGACCTGTAAGAATCCATCCAAAAATGGTTTCTTGAGCAATGAGTGATTTACATATATTATGTCGTATCCCTGGACAAATAATGGAAGGGAAAATATCACCACCAAGTAAAATGTCAATCTTAGAACTGCTATAAAATTTTGGATCTGCTAGTGGAATGTCAGGAAGAGTATCAAACTGATCCTTAGGAATTGTACGTGATGGAAGACTATTCGAAAGATGAGGAACCACAAGAGCAGTGACTGGAATTGAGATATCACTGTTCAGCGGTGAACCCAATATTAAGAAGCATTCATGTTGAACTTTGGCTGAAACTGAATTGTTCAAACCAGATATCTGAGCATTAGTAGATTCAGATGGAAGTTTTAAGAGATTGAATATACGTTGGGAAATAAAGGTACCTTCAGAACCCGAATCTATCAAGGCACGTACTTTATATTCCAAACCTAAATGACAAATATTAACCCAAGCTGTTCCCAACAAGACCCCTTTCGAATTAGTAGCAAAACATGATTGTATTTGCCCTGAACTTGTGGTAGAAGTGGACTGTATATTGTTTTTGTTTGGTCGAATATAAGGAGCCGAGTTAGGATTAAGTGATGAGTTCACATTTGTTGTTGAAATTTGGGTATTATCGATTGGAATATCAATCTCTTTGTGTAAAAGTGTATTGTGTCGTTTCTGGCATTTAAAACAACTGTGTTTACTTGTACAATTTCTGACACTATGGGTTTTCGAAAAACAGTTTAGACATAAACCTTCCTTTTTTATTTCATCTAATCTGGATTTATAGGACATTTTTAGGAATTTGGGACACTTGCGGATGATGTGATTTTCTTTTGGACATAACTGGCAAACTGGACTATTGACATTTACCTGAAAACTATGTACCTTTTGTTTGATACTAGTATTCGAATTACTTCCTCGTTTTAAATCTGTGGCTTTATGACCATTTGTACTACGAATTTCGGAAACGGATTCTAACGTTCTGTAGCGATTGGTCAAGAATTCGTCTAGTTCAGACCACTTTGGAATAGATGTTTTGTCCCTTAATTGATGCTCCCATAACGTCAGAGTAGTCTCAGGAAGCTTATTGGTGCAGAGGAAAACAAATATAGGGTCCCAACTAGCCACATCAATATTATGGATCTTTAAATTCGCTATGCATGAATTTATGTCCCTTTGTAATAGTTTCAAGGACTTGCCAGATTCGGAATTAACAGTCTGAAGATTGAAAAGTATCTTCAACTGACCGTTAACTAGGACCCTTCGATTGTCAAATCGGAAACACAAATTTTTCCAAGCTATGTCGAAACCTTGGTTTGTAAGAGGACTCTTACGAACAATCTCCCTGGCTTCACCTTTCGTTTTCTGCGTCAAGAAAAATAATTTCTCAACATTGCTAGCTCGGGAATTGGAAACAACGGCGGTGAAAATATCTCGGAATGTTGGCCAAGAAGCATAATCACCCTGAAAAGCTTCAATATCAATTGGAGGGAGATGCAGATTTTTGGATTCAGATTCTATAAAATGAGAAGAGCTTGGACGAATAGAATTTGAAGTTTGAGGAACTGTAGCTTCAGAAGAAGGGTTTAAAGATTGTCGAATTGAATCAGACATTTCTGACAAGCGGACTAAACAATTACAATAAGTTGTATAAGTACTTTTGTACTTCAACTTAAAGGACTCTATGTCAATTGGATTGTCAGCATCATCTTCCTTTTCTATGTCCCTAATATATTGTTCGAAAGCTACCTTAACCTGACTCCAGTTGGATTTCAGTTCATATCTGTGAACTTCTAAAGCATTCAAGGACGATACTGGATATTGGTTATTATTTAGGTCAGCCTCGAACTCTACTATGCTATCAGCTAAACGTATGAATTGGTCAAGCGACATTTTTTTAATATATTTGAATCTTTTTCAGAAATATAAAAAACTATTTGGAAACTGAACTAATTGCTTATAAAGTTGTATAAATTTGGAAACTGATGAAAATGCAAATTAGGGACAAAAAAAATTATACAATTATTAATTAAAATATTTAAAAGGAGAAAACAAAAAAGTAGAATAAAAATAGTTCAAAAACTCAAATTATTGAGCGTTTTATGATTTCATTAATTCAGTGAACTGAATCTCAAATCAGCTGTTTATAAAATTATTCTTGAAAAAGTTCATTGACCCTTTTTAAACTGGAAGATATACTTTATTTCCCAATAATAAATTGCACACTAGGTCTGTTCGTTAAAAATTAATCAGGAATATGATCAATTGAATGGAAAGTAGTAAAAATAGCATGAAATTGTAATAACAAATGTACTGTTTTACAATGATAAAATTAAGAAACGAATTGTATTTTGCAAATAATGTTATTTTATTTTATTTCAAATTGGAATAATTGTATATAATGGACTAAAAATATATACACGAAAAGGCCTATTATTTCCAATTGCAATAATTGAGAATATGTAATATTCCACAATTAATATGGAAATTGGTGCGTACTCTCGTAGTAAAGGGAAAAAAATTCTCTTAAAACAAAAATAAAATGAGAATATGACAAAATTGGAATATGTGATCATATACCAGTGTTACCAAATTACTCTAAGAAAATATGATCTAGGAGTAAAATTATTAAAAAATAATTTAAAAAAAATGAAATAAGGAACTAGAATTCCGAAATGTTTTCCTTGAAAAAAATCGAATAAAGTTTTAAATTATTTTATAAATAATTAATTTTTTATCCTATGGCAACCCTTACCATGCTATTTGTTTTATATGTAATAAATTGGAATAAATTACCCAATAAGCAAAAGCATGTAAGAATGTATGATTTCACAATATAAAAAATTTAGAATTAAATATTCAATTTAATTTTGAATTTATGTTAAAAATTGATCAATGGATTGAGAAAATTTTATAAATCTAAATTAAAAACAAACAATTGTAGAAATTAAAAAATAGTTCTATTGAATGGACAAATTTCTTCAAAGGAAAAAAATGTTGGCGTATACACGAAGGAAAATGAAAAATGTGGTATAATGGAATATATAAGACAATTTTCTAGAGTTCATGTATTCATGAAATCTTCATAAAAATTGCGAACAATCGAATTGTGGTCAATTGGGTAAATTTTCTCACTTATGTGTCAATAAACAACCCCAAATTATACACTGTATAGCATGTAATTAAAAAATGAGAATTGCATTTAAGAGAGATGTAGGAAAGAATGAGTGATAATCGAACTATTGGATGGTTTCGAAAGAGAAGCTTAAGTGCAAAAATTAATTTTCAAGAGTAATTAAAAAGAGAGAGTGTACTAAGAAATACAAAAATGAGGAATGCTGAAAAAGAAATGTACAAACTAACATACATACATATGTCATGAGCTGAAAAGTGATCAATATAGGGGGGAACAAATTTGAAGGGAAGAAGGAATGGAGAAACACACTATATCAGGAATTAATTTTCTTGAAAAATAATGTTTCTTTTTTTTTTTAATAGGAATAATTATGATCACCGAGCACTTTCCTTTTAATATTTTTCTTTTAATTGAATATTAACTTATAGGAACTTTGATTGCAATTAAACGATAAATCCTCCACCGTAATGAAATTTTGGCCGAGCACTTTACTTTTTGTTATTCGTGTAATGTTGTTAATTCTTTTTCTTGTTGTTTTACTTTTTTTTTATTTTAAACAATTTGAATAAAAATTGTATTAATAAATAGAAATTTCGTCGAATATACACGAAAGCAAAAGACAATAAATATAAAGAGGTTTTTAATCTTATCCCGAATGCACTTCAATAACTTATTAATGCACAAGCAAATAAATACAAAACATACCTTTGTTGGAATGTAGTATGTAGATGAGTTAAGATGAGTAGAAAGAAATCCAATGAACGAGAATTCCCAGAGAATTAAAAGCAAATTTCCAATCCGGTTCGATATGGAGCAAATGTTGAATCTTAATCTTTAGCCACTTTGGAATATGGAAGATAATACTCTGAGCCGGGAATAACAAAATAATATTTATTTTGTTATTCTCATTAACAAAATCCCAATAGGAAAAGAAGATGAAATAAAACAAATTTATTAGGATTTAGGAAATGAAGAAAGTTTATTGGACAGATTACCTCTTTATCGTCTTACAGCAAGTTCAAGAAGAAGGAAAAATTATCTTACGTAGAACGGAAGCGACATTTTAGGCTATGTCACCAGAATGACGTTAGTTTTAGGCGTTATGAGGAAAAGAGAAAGTGTGATTTTCATAAAATTCAGCTTAAATATAGGTACTCAGAAAGGGGAAAAACTTTACTCATCACAATATTAATGTCAAAGGGAGTTTAGGCCCTTTTGGCATTAACAGTGGTTCAAATAAAAAATACTAAATTACTATCATTTTTAATATTATAAAGTTTATTCCCAATTTTAGTTGTTTTTTATTCTTTTATGATAATTGGATTTTCGCCAGCAGTATTTTTGGAATAAAGTTTTGTTTCATAAAACAAAAACTAATTTGTTTTATCTAATTTCATGTTGATACAGGAAACAGGAAATAGAATTCATTAGGGGAAAAAGAATGAAATTAATTAAATGAAATATTTCGAAAAACTATTAGTCTATATATATTAGATGAAATCTGTGTTTGTTTGTTTGCTTATATGTTTGATTTGTACTGGACCAAATTTTGCTAAAATTTTCACTTAAATGATCTCCATGTACCCGAAAGTAACATAGGCTGTAGGACAAGTTATATTTCTAAAGAAATATAACTACGAGAATTTTAAAATTTTGCTTCAATCACTTTCTCAAGGAACTGTTTTACTGAAAAAAATTTAGGACGCATTGGATCAGGGGGAGTGGTAAAGCCCATAAAAAAAAAGAAAATATTGATCATCAAAATCTAAAGAACAATAACAGCGAGAATTTGTAAATTGGATCTCAATAACTTTTCCAAAGAACTATTTTACAAAACAAAATGTGGTCGGGTAAAATCAGGTGAACAGGTAGCTCCCATACAAAGAAAATATTGATAATCGAAGACTTTTCAAAATTTCGTCCAATAAATTTTTCAAGTTACTGTTTTACTAGATAAAATGAAGAGCGGTTTAGAAATCATGGGGAGAGATGTCCCCCTATAAAGAAAAAGATGGTATCAAATATCTAAGGAACAATAACAGTAAAAATTCTCAAATTCGATGCCAAACATTTTCTCAAGAATTTTGTTTAACTGATCAAAGTATAGGACGGATAGGAAGAAGGGGAAAAGGTACTCCCAT
>PYHX02000495.1:83097073-83106875 GCA_004302925.2 Cochliomyia hominivorax | reverse complement strand
CCAATTTCAGTTCTTGGAATACATTGCGTTAGATGGAGCATAATTGCTCTGCAATTGTTTTTATAATACAAAAGAGGAAATTAAAAAAAAAAAATATTTTTAAAAAATTTGAAATTGAGCTAAATTATCAAAAGATTTTAAAAAATTTTTAACTTATTTACGGACCCCCATTGGAGAAAACGTTGATATCAAAAGGAATAAAGGCATAAAATTTAAATTATTAATTTAACATAAAATATCTGCAAGTTTTATTAAGAAAACGTTAAATAAAATTTGGAAACATTTTATTAACCATATGAGGTGCGAGTACTTTGTAAAACATAGTTGTTATGTAAACATTTGTGTTTGTGTGTTCAACAATATATGATTAAGTTTTAAAGTAAACTACATGGAAACGGAAGTGTTCTTATAAAATCATACCTCCATAATGTATACTACTTTAAGCAGAAAGTTGTGTATATATGTGAGTTATTAAGTGAATATGTTACAGATAATTTCTGAAATTTTAGAAAAAAACATTTTACGCTTAAAAACTTATTGTCTGAGATGATCTAAAACTTAGATAAATATACTAAATTTAGTTAGAAAATAAAATTTTACTCAAATAAAATATTTTGAAGTTAATGTTTAGAGAGCAATTCTCAAATACACGAAATTCATACACACACACACACAAGCTCTTAATAAATATTAATCATACGTTCAATAAAACAAATTAAAAAATATAAAAATTAAGTATCCTTCACCACAAATGCGTGTGAAGTACATGAAATATTAAATATATAAAAGTTTTTCTTAAGTATAACTCAGGAAAGTTTTATGAATCATAAAATTTTAAATATAAACCGATTTTGAAAATTTTTGAAATGTTAATCAAATACATAAAGCTTAAACTTAGAGGTTGCCTAGATGTCGGTATTAATTTTTTAGTATACTGAACCGATTTTGCTGGAAATACTCAGGACAAATTTCATTGAACTTAGTCAATTATTGTGTATGTGAGCGTGACAAAACTGGCAGACGATCATAGCTAAATCGACTCTGATTTTGATTGATGCAAATTATTTATTCGTTGGGGGGCCTAAGGAGATGCTTTCTTAGAGTTACACATGGAGAAAACTTGGAAAGTTATTGAAAATATAATTTAAGTTTGTTTATTCGTTGTTTCCTTTTTTCTGACAAGGATTAAACTATCTTTTTCAAAAAAGAAAGAATCCCTTTTAAATGTTTTCGAAATCATTGCTGCTATTAAAAGCTTATTTTGTTCATTTCATACTCAACAAAATAGATTTCTATTTTAGTTGTATCCTCTTAAGCTTTAAACTGTAAAACCGAAACGCAACAATTTCTAGCCAAAAAAGTTCCCAATAGAGTTTTAAATATACGAGAATAGCTAGAGGAATGTTCAATGAAAATTTAGACATTTGTTCTCCTATATAGTTCATATTTCAATTTTAAATAATAAAAAATATTTAAAAAGGAAACTGTGCTTCCAGCTTAATTTAAAACATTAACTTATATTGATGCTTAAACGTTTCTTAGAAATGAGTAACATGCTCACGCTCTTAGCTTTCATAATGCAACATCATTTTAAGAAAATTTGTATAAATTTTACAATTTCACTAAATTTTTCTAAAACAACCTCTTAATTAATATTAATCATACGCTTAGTATTACAAAAATGCTTTTAATGAAATAGTTTTTTTTTAAATAAAGAATTTCAAATTATTTAAAATAGTTTAAGCCAAAGTCTTATAAAATCTTTTAAGGATATAAAAAGTTGACTGTTTCGTTGAAGAATGTTATCTTAACGATGCCATTTAACTGGATCCAAAAAATTATATCTATTGTTTCCGCCGGGTTCGAACCGGGGATCTTTCGCGTGTGAGGCGAATGTGATAACCACTACACTACGGAAACTATAAATAGTTTTTATTTGACAGGATATTCTGAAATATATTTTTAAATATTGAAAAATTAATTTATTAACTTTCTTTTATGGCAAATTTTACTCAAATACCATAGAATTTATAAACGTTTATTATTTTCAGAACGCTTTTTTAAGTTTAAAATTTCAACTTTAATATAATTAATAATAATTGATAAAAATTAAAATATTTACAAGTTTTAATTTTTAATTAAATTTTAACGATTTATTTGTTCTAAAAAATGTTTAAATTGTACTGGACGTATGATTAATATTGATAATTTTTATAATAAAATGTATGTTACAATGTCAATGTCAGATAATTTTCAAATTTGTTCTTCAATAAAATTTCTTACATAAAAATAAATGAATGTTTCCGCCCGTTTCGAACCGGGGACCTTCCGCGTGTTAGGCGGATGTGATAACCACTACACCACGGAAACTATAAAATCAATTAAATTATTGAGAAATATAATAAAGAAATAATAATTCTGGAAGTTAAGCCTTTTTGATAATGGATATATTGATCAATTTGGTTCCTAAGTCTGTATTGTCAGCTTCATTTGAGAGTAATAGCAATATCGTTATTCGACGTCAGCTTGAAATGAGTGCAAATGCTTGAATTAAATTCCAAATTATCTTTTTTATTTTAAAGGAGAAGAAAAGAAAAGGATCTACAGGGATTTAAGCAGCAGTAACTATATTTGATAACTAAATCTACACCGACTTAACTTAAATTTCATCAGCTTTAAAATTTCGTTTTGTTTTGCAGAATAAGAGTTAATTTTTAAATCACACTTTCAAATTTATTCCCGTGGCTTCCTTTCCACTTACATACAGGTGAGTCAAGTAATCTGAGGGCTGTCTTAACAAGACACTCTAATTTTCTGGCACATTTAAGGCGCATTGGAGCAGCCGTGGACAAAGAATGCAGGGCATTTAGAGAGGACATTGAGACGATGAAACATTTCCTCTCTCATTGCCCAACTTTTAATATTCTAAGTTCGCAAAGTTTTATGGATGACACCTTAGCGGATATAAGCCAACTAAAGGGATTGGACTAGAGGAAATTGAGAAAGTTCGACCATGATATGAAAGCGTTCCTTACGCTTTTTCCCACTGGGAGCGTGCAACGAACGGAAATAACGGCTTAGTTGTATGCCAATGGGCATGAGACATTCTTATTAATTTGTTCTTCAATGAAATTTTTTGTATATTTTTTTTTACATAAAAATAATTTCATGTTTCCGCCCGGTTTCGAACCGGGGACCTTCCGCGTGTTAGGCGGATGTGATAACCACTACACCACGGAAACCATAAAATAAATTAAATTATTCAAAATTAAAAAAACAAGGATTAAATTTGGGAAAAAATTTTAATCAATCAGTGTCCATAGTTCTCATTGGGGGTTCAAAATATGGGAAAATATGTTTTTGCCTAAAACTCAGGAACTAATGATTATATTCATTTCATATCTTCAGCGCATATATCTGCTAAAGTAATTGAAATCTATCTGTGAAAAAATTAAGTCTCTGACTATTGAAAATTATTTAAAAAATAGGAAAAACCCGAAAAGCCATTTGTTATCCTATTTTCCTGGATTTCAATGGCAAAATTATATATGTCATATATGTCGTCTTCATAAACTTGATTGAAACCAACACAATTTCATTTTCCATAACGATCCAGAATATATATACTTTTGGGGGTCTAATTCTCTAAGCTATATGAGTCAATGGATTTTCTAGAAAAAATTTTTTTTTTTTTCAAATCCAAAATTCCTCAGGAATTTTTGTCGCTTAAAACTTTTTATTACAAGATTTTATGAAACTTTTTGAAATATATTTCTTAAAATTTATGCATTCACTCTCTGCGGGTGGGATGAATATTAATAGATTGAAGTTGTCTGTTTGTATGTTGTTGTATATATGAAACTTTACTATGACAGTCAACTTCACAATTTTGGAAAAACCATCAGCATGAATAAAAACCAAAAACTTTTGATATCATTAAATGTTAAAATACCGCTTAACCTAAAATTGCTCTTTCAAAATATTATTCACAAAATTTCATTAATATATTAAATTTTTTATTTAACTAAATATCATTTTAACAGATTCCTATTGATGCAAAAGAAATGGCAGCATCATTAGCATTTATAAATTTAATAGAGCTGCATTGAATTGCTGTAATTTGTTTTAATCATTTTTAGCATATTTTAATGCTGTATTTATTGCCTGAATTAACCCTACACCACCATAGATGCTTGGGTTATAATGTGTTTGTTCAGATGTTTGTCTTACCACCACTTTTAATTAGTTCCTGAGTTGATTAAATCATATCCGTCCGTTCATTCATCTGTCTGTAAAGCTTTATTAATTTGGCATATCTTAATGAAATTTGTCATGTTCTATTACTTTGACTCCAGGACGATGTCTATTGAAATTGTTTATGATCGTTCCATTATTTCATATAGGCCGCATACAAATGTCCCTCAGGAATGGTGTCCTTAGCACATAAAATTCCTCAATACGATTTATATTAAATTTTACGAAAGCAGGTTTTATGGTATTCTAAAATATTGTGCCAAATTATACGAGGATCGGTGCATTATTTATCATAGAACCCATACAACCATCTATCCAAATATCACTTTTAAACTCATAAATCGCACATATACGTGGGTATTGTAAAAATATTTAGTCAAAACTGCTGTGCGAAATTATTCGAGGGTTGATCCGTAATATTTTTAAATTCCACATAATTCTCCACAAAAAATCCTTTTAAAAACGCAAACATTTCACATAAACTTTTCTACCTTAAAAATCTGTTGCACATAAATATGAAAAACAAATAATACGAGGGTCGTTTATGAATTTTTCGTAGCAGTCATTTGCAACCACCATTGTGGTGTAGGTTATTATATAGTCGGTCTTTAGCTACTATAATAATTTTATTTTGTTTTTGTTTATATTTTCATATAACTGCTATTGAGGTCTGAATTTTGGGAAATAAAAATAAGAGTTACCTGAAGCTGGTTTATATAATGAAAGCATAATTTTGTTTCATTTATTTTATTTTCTGAATAAAGTAAAAGCTTTCGGCGTACTTTGTTGTTTTAGCTTTATAAAATTATTTCCTTTTTAAATTACTGTGGCGTATGATTAATATTAATTAGATGGAGCTTAAGTTGCAGTGAAAATTATATAATTATATAACTTTTTGGTGTTTCACCTTTACAAGTGATTGAATTTTTACTTTTAAAATCGTTGTAAAACTATTTTTTAGTTTTATCTTTTTTCTTAGTGTAATTCTTTTTCACAATAACACAGAAACTAATACCGAACGGAAATTAAACCTTTTTTGTCCTTTCCAATATTTCCGTTCGATAGTTTATAGTATTTAATTGCTTAAAATCCATAAAATTTTTGTTTTAAATTAAATTTAAGATAAAAGAAGTTACAAGGATATGCCGAATTTTCAATATCCTCCACCACAAATGCATATGAAGAAAGTACGTTATGTTTCGTACAAACACACTCATAACTATACTCACTGGCGTATCTATATTTTTAAAAATGAATCTGTGTTTGTTTGTTTATTTGTCTATTTTTTGGTTATTTGTTTGTTTGCTTGGGACTTATAGACCGCTAAACTATTGGACCAATTTTCCTGAAATGTTCACATAATGATCCCTATATTCCTCAAATTTAACACAGGCTATAAAAAATTTCGATAGGACCAGGGGAAGAGTTATCCCCCATACAAAACAAATATTGATTATCGAATATATTAAGAAATATAACAGCGAGAATTTTAAAATTTAGTTTCAATCACTTCTTCGAGGAACCGTCTTCATTGACAAAATGTGGGATGAATAGGATCAGGGGGAGGGGAAAACCCCATACAAAGCAAATATTGATTTTTTATATATCAAGAACCACTTCGTTGAAAAATTTCAAATTTGGTTTCGATTACTTCTTTAAAGAACTGTTTTACTGGACGGATAGCATCAAGGGGAGAGGTCAAAATATTGGACTGGTAGGATCATGGGGAAGAGTATTCCCATATAAAGTTAATATTAATTATCAAATATCTTAAGAACTGTAAAAGCGGAAGTATTCAAATTGGTTCCAATGACTTTCCCAGGGACATTTTGACTGGCCAAAATGCATAAGTGTTCCTTATATAACACAGGAACAGTTATGCCTCATAAAATTAGTTTTGTCATGGGCTTTAATTTTTTCTACTGAACCGATTTTAATTTTTTTTTTTTGGAATGGTAATGGAAAATATCGTTTCAATTTGTCGATTTATGAGTGACAAATTTACGAAAGATTTTTGCTTGAACTTAGACGTTGCTTCAGATATCGGTCTATATCTTTTAATATATTATACCAATTTTGCTGGTTTTATATAGAAAATTTCTCAGAAACTATAACAAATACTCAGGCCAAATTACATTGATCTGTATCAATTATTGAGGATGTGAGCGTGACAAAAACTGAAAGGCAGACAGACAGACGGACAGAAGGACAGATAGACGGACAGACAGATCGAAATCGACTCAGATTTTCATTTGATAAAGGTATACATACATTATGGGGTCTAAGATGATTGCTTCTTAACTATACACATGGAATTACCCATCACTTGTGGTGGTGGAGGGTATAAATAAATAAATATATGATCAAATTCAACTCTCCGTCTCAGATAATGAGAAGTGGCTGATAATAGTCTCTATCATCTTTTATCTGTAATTCGCAAGAAATTGGATTCAGTAACATTATTCATTTTTAATTCTTTTTATAAATTTCAGCAAAAATATGTAACGCACAAATGTATGCAACACTTTTAGTTGCAGATTACTTTCACTATTTTTTTTGTGTCTTATTTTATTGTTTATTTTACATTAAATTTAAAAGGAATAAAGATCCTTGGAAAAAATACGTTAATTTCATAAGTTTATAATAACGAAAATTAAGGAATTATGGTTGTTATAAAAGAGAGAATGAATCTTTTGTTTAAGTGAAAAAGACATGAAAATAAATTAATTTGATAATGGAATGTAAAACCCTCCCCCTCTCTCGTACAATGCAATTATAAATTATTGAATATCTAAAGAACAATAACAGCGATGGTGTTAAAATTATATGAATTGTAAAAATAAACGGAAGATAGGATCAGGGGTGAGGTAGCACCCATACAAACTAAATATGGATCATGAAATTTATAATGAATTATTACAGCGAGAGTTTTAAAATGTTGTAGCAATTACACTGCTTTGAGTTTACTTTATTGGTAAAAATATAGAATGCGGTCCAACCCAGGGGGGAAAGTTCCATACAAAGTCAATTTAAATTATCGAATATCTAAAGAGTTATTTAACAAGAACTTTTAAAATTGGTCTCAATCTATAACTGCTTTACTGAACAATATGTAAGACATATAAGGGGATTTGGGGAGAGGTAGCCCTCCCCCCATGCAGAGCAAACACAAATTTTTGATTAAAAGAAAGAATCATTAAAATGAGAGTTTTAAGATTTATTCCGAATCATATTCTCAAGGAATTGTTTTACTGATCGGATAGGAACAGAGAAAAAGGTAGGAACAGAGAGAAAGGTTGCTCTCATAAAAAGCTAATATTAATTCTCGAATTTTAAATTCTTTATCAAGAAACAATTTTAGTGCAAAAGATGTAGAGTTGATAGGAACATGGAATAGTTAGATCCCTTATAATACCCATATTAATTAACAATTATCTGTAGAACTTATTACAGCGAGAGTTAAAAAATTAAGTCTCAAATAATGTCTTTAATAATTGCTGTTGTTAAATATATAAAGGGGCTGATAGTATCATTGGGTATCCTCCATTCAAAGCTTTAGAATTTAGAGTTTGACTTGAGAAAAATTATGGTACATAGGATCAGGTGGACAAAGAACCTACCATACAAAGAAAACAAGAAAAGATGTCCCCCAATTATCGAATACCTAAAGTACTATAACAAATAGTGATTTCTGTGAAACGGTTTAACATGAAAAATTTAGGGAGAAAAGGGGGCATCTTCATTCAAAGCAAATACAATATTTGAAGAATTACTATCACGAAAATCTATCAATTTCGCCATAGTGTGAACATTTCTAAAATCAGGTTGTGATGTTTTATGCTCTACAGTATCGTAGTTATTTGGGGTATTATGCGTTAGTGCTGGTGTTAGTAACATACAATGGTATTTCACCCTCCTTTAAATATCCCTTTCGACTAATTTTCTGACATATCTCGATGAAATTTAGTACATGTTATTATTTTGGGACAAGGATGAAATCTATTGAAATTTACCATGTTCGGTCCAATATTTCGGGTACCTCCCATACAAATGTCCTCCCGAAATGAGGTTTTCAGCTCATAAAAGTCCTAAATGTAAAGCGATTTTAAAGAGATTTGGCAAATATTAGTGTTATAATATTCTTAAACGATCTGCCAAATTATGCGAGGATCGGTCCATTACTTCTCATAGGTCGCATACAAGATCCCCTCCAAATATTCTGAAGGACATTAATCTCACATATACTTTAGTATTGCAATAACAACTTTTATAAAATGTCCTCCCAGAATCAGGTCTTTAGCTCGTGAAAGTCCTAAATGTAAAGCGACTGTAGCGAAATTTGGCAAAAAATAAGTCTTATAATATTCTTAAACGATGTGCCAAATTATGTCGGTCCATTACTTCTCTAGTTCCTAAACAAAATCGCTTCCAAATACCCAAAGAAAATACTTTGTTGGACATAAATCTCAAATATACTTTGGTATTACAATAATAACTGGTCAAATTAATATAAATAAAGAGCAAAAATTCATGTGCTAAATTATATGAGGGTCGGTCCATAATTTTTTTCTGGATGCCATATGACATCCTAAAAAATAATTTTAAAACTCCTAATTCTATTAAGAATAAATCAAAGAATAAAATTTTACGAGGGTCGTTTATATTTTCTTAACTGCTATTTATAAACAAAACATTGTGTTATAGGGTATTACATAATCGGGCTTGACCGACTATAACATTTTTAGTTATTATTTTTTTAATATAGGACGCATGAGACTTTGTGAGCAGCAAAGCGAACTGGGCAAAAGCGAGTTTATCATAAAATTTAAATTGAATCTTGATTTTTCATCAAATTAATATTCATACGTAATAATCAGATAATGAAAAGTGTGGCCTACTTATTCGTCATTTGAATGACAGCAAACAATAGCATATTTTCAGGCTTTCAATTTATTAAGGCGTAATTAATGCATATTAATGATTAAAATTATATACTTATACACGTATTCTTTATTAAAATAACTCACTTATTTTTAATAAGCACATTTTTCTTTTTTGAGTTTGTAAATTTATTTCACAATATTAAGAGTTTCAGTCCGATTTGCACTGTTAAGAGAAAAATTATATTTAATCCGAAAAAAAATGGTAAATTAAATGAATTTTTGTTTAATATTTTCATAGTTTAATAGAGTTTTTTTAGTAAATAATCGAAATTTTATTAAGAAAAAGTGGTTAGAAACTTAATCCATGAACAGAAATTCAAATTCAATTATTTGTGTTTTATAAAAATGCATTTGTTTAGGAATAAAAATTGTACCATATCCACCAATTAGGGTCATTTTGAAGTCACATGAAAAACACAATAATCCTAATTGTGTTTTTCATGTCAAAAAATTGACTTTGGCTTTTCATATTCCCTTGAGGTTTTTATTCAAGGTCGCATAAATCAGAATTTTGAAAAAGAAATTAGGATTACAGCTGACTACTAACACATACAAATTTAAAAAAAATGTGTGTCAAAAAACATAAGTACTAAATTGAAATAATG
>PYHX02000495.1:83049573-83092073 GCA_004302925.2 Cochliomyia hominivorax | reverse complement strand
TAGGGTTGTCTGCAGTATTTACTGTTCATTATTTGCACAATTTTAAATTTATTGCTTTTTTTTGTTATCTAGAATATAACAGTCGACAAGGAAGGAGATTTTTACACACATTTGGGTAAATCACCACAGCTGATGTAACATTATTCATAATTTAAAGAGTCCTTAATATTTATAATTCATTATTTTTAAAGAGTATGCTAATAATTTATGTATTTTGTTTTAAGAAAAGAATAATTTAAAATTTAAATGAAATATTATTTACGAGTACGGGGCGTATGATTGATGTAGTATTTAATTAATTATGGACAGAAAATTGTCATGAATGCTTGACAAAAATATATTATAATTTGTATGCTTTTGTTGTTTATTTCAAGGAATATATAATTAAATTTAGTTACAACTGATTTTTATTATTTTTAAACATAAATTAATGTTTTCAAATTTTTTAATCTGGATTTTATTTATTGTATCTGTCTTCTTGTTCTAAAAAAAAATTAATTCTCCTTTCCATCACCCGTGTCTTTTATATTAACATGGTTGTACACCAGTCCGTCGGAGATTTGAATCTGTCTGCACATTGATAAGATGTCTGGCAAGTGGATTGGGATGAAAGTCATATACTATTCCAAACTCTTTCAATACTAATGAAATATCCAAAATCTTTATGAATGTTGTCATTTCTAAAATACCATGGAAAGTCCGTAAAGTTTTAGATTGTTACTTCTATGTAATATCAATACTCGTTCTGCGGGCTGTTCCCCATAATTGGATACCATGTGAAAAATTTTAATTCTCCTCTTCATCACCCATGTCTTTTATTTCAATATGGCAGTATATCATTCCGTCAGAGACTTTAAGTCCATATAATGATAAGATATCTAAGAAGTTGTCATTGATAATACACCATGGAGCACTAGTTAAAGTCTGTTAAGTTTTAGATTGTGTCTCCTGTACAATATCAATACTCGTTTTGCAGGCTGTTCCCCATAACTGGATACCATGTGTCCATGTTGATTTTTAAACAGCTTTTTTTAAGGGATAACATTATAGTCAAGGCTTAATTTAGACTCATGTTTAATTAACCAATATAAGTTTATACATGAACGCTTTTGGTTTCTATCTTGCGCCATGTAATTTATCTATTCAGATGAAAACAAATCCAACCTGTGGGATTTTAACGGATGGAAAGTTTCCTCTTCTAAGAGCGTGAAGGTGACGTGTTTGCTTTCAGTTTGAATTGAGGAAAATGCAAAAAATAAACATAAGATGAGTTCAGCTCTGTCCGATGTTCATTTATTTTACCAGATTTTAAGCTTAACTTTATTCGGGTTAAAGTATTTCATCCTTATTCTTCAGTTGTTACATTAAAAAAGCTTTGAAATGGGCTTAAAAGATGTTATAAGTTTAACTTTATTTAATTTCTTTAAATATCCTACAGTGGCCAGGAATAAAAATGACGCCCTTATACCAACGATCATTTAAGTTTTTTTCAAATTCCAGGTCTTCATCTCATAAACTTTTTCAAAATGATTGATGATATGTGAAATACAAGTGAAATGTTACTTAGATAGAAAAAATGGAATTAATTTTAGTTCAGAGGTGTTGAAATAAAACTTCAGGTAACACTACTGTGAAGTCAACATTTACCTAAACCAACAATTAAGTTCATTTTGATTTCACATACAAATCACAACAACTTTAAAATCTGATAAAAAATTAAATAAAACATTTCTGAGGTTTTTAATTCTTGGTCGAGTGAAATTATTATTTAAACCACAATATTATGTTTTAGTTATGGTTTTTAGGTAATTACTAACACACAAATAAAAACATAAATAAAATCTTAGAAAAAATAGTTAAATAAAAATTGTGTGGCCTACTTTTAGGTCAAAAATTTATTTTTTATTTGTTCTTGAAGTAAACACAAAATTATTTAAGTTTTTTAAATAAAAATTAAAACAAATTATTATTAATTAAATATTTAATACATTTTAAATTAAAGTTATTAAATAAAAGTAATTAAAAGTTAAGAGTTAACATTATAAAATTATAAATAAAATTAAAGAAACCTTGTAACAGACATATACATATTTGCGTGAAATGAAACATATTTAAAGCAAATGCAAGGAAACGGAAGTTGGGCTTTATATAGTCATATCTTTTCCCATTGCGCTTTGCTGCATAAACATTCTCCTCAGTCCAAGATGTTAAAAAATTTCACAAATCGAAACATGTATTAAAAAAATTGTATACAATGGACATTGTGCTAAATGGCCATGTCCGTTCTATTTAATATTTGCATTGCAGGGGAGCTACCTCTTCCCTCGAGTCTAACCGTTCAACATTTTGTCCAGTTAAACTGTTTGGAAACAAATTACAAATTTTCGCTTTCCTTTGTATGGTGGTATCTCTCCCCCTGGTCCTATCGATTCTAAATTTTGTTCACTAAAATAGTTCCTTGGGATAGTGATTGAGACCATTAGAGAACTCTCGCTGTATTAGTTCTTTGGATATTTGACAATCATTATTTGCTTTGTATGGGGGATCTCTCTCCCTGGTCATATTCTTCCTGCACTTTGGCCAGTAAAAAAATTTTTGGGAAGAAGTAAGTAAGAATTTTACCACTTTTACAGTTCTTTAGATGATCGCTAAGTAATATTTGTTTGTATAGGAGTACCTTTCCCCTTTGAACCTACCCCGTCCTATATTTTGATAAGTAAAACAAATACTTAAGAAACGAACTTTTGCTGTTCTTTACTTCTTTATATATTCGTTAATCAATATTTTCTTTATATGGAGCACAATTCTCCTCATGATTCTATCCGCCCTTCATTCTGTCTAGTAAAACAGTAACTTGAAAATTTTATTGGGAGGAATTTAGAAACTTTCGGTGTAGTGTAGATATTCAATTATCTACAGTTTCTTCGTATGGAGGCTACCTCTCCCCTTGATTCTATCCATCCTTCATTTTGTCTAGTAAAACAGTTCCTTGCTGAAGTGGTTGATTACAAATTTTAAAATTCTCAATGAAGTGGTTCTTTAGACATTCGATAATCAACATTTTCTTTGTATGGGAGCTACCTCTCGCCCTGATTCTACCTAACCACATTTGGTCTTGTAAAATAGTTCCTGGAAAAAGTGGTTGGGACCAATTCCAAAAATTCTCGCTGTTATTGTTCTTTAGATGTTTGATGATCAATATTTTCTATTTTTATGGGGTTCACCTCTCCCCCTGATCCTATCCGTTCTACATTTTGTCTAGTAAAGCAGTTCCTTGAAGAACCGATTGAAACAAATTTTGAAAATTCTCACTGTTATATTTTTTAGATATTCGATAACCAATATTTGCTTTGTATGGGGTATATTTACCCCTGTCCTATCAAAATTTTTTATAGCCTATCTTACCTTCGGGTATATGGAGTTCATTCTGTGAAAATTTCAGCTAAATTAGTCTTGCAGATTAGCTGTCTGTAAGTCTCAAATAAACAAATAAACGGCAATATTTCATTAAAATTTGTTAATTTATAATTAAAAATTCTACTCTGGAATTCAGCGTTTGCCTCACATATTGGAAGTAACTTTTAATATGTTGAACCGATTTTACTGACTTTACATAGAAGGACAATAACAAATAGTAGCGCCGATTTTCATTTAGCTCTGTCAATTATTTTGGTTGTAAGAGTGCTATAAACAAACAGATATAAACACATAGCAAATGGACTCTGATTATGGAATCTTAAATGAATCCTTCATAACGTTACATACGGAATAAAAAGGTTTATACGCCTTCTTGTGGTGTTAGGGAGTATAAAAGCAGTAAATAATTAAGACAATGACCTTTAAATGTTATTCAGATTTTTTATTTCAAACAAAATATCTTCTTTGGACTTTTGTAATAAAAAATTTTAAAAATATAAAAGAAACAAGAAACAGTATTGAAATATAAACAAATAATTTAAAGCAAATGCACGGAAGCGGATGTGGGCTTACTGTATCATACTCTAACATTTTATGTTGTTTTAACAAGGAAATTGTGGGTGTGGATGAGTGAATATGTATATACATTACAGACAAACTCAGTAATAGAAAACTGTACATATTATCTTCACATATGTATGTACTTTGTTTCCACAGTAACAGACAGTTGTGGAATACTTGGAACAAACATTGTTCAAAAAAAGGATCTAAAATCTGAAAGGATAAAACTTCCTAATAAATTAATGGTATATAGGAAGATACTTCTCATCCAGAAGACTGTTACACGTTGTAATTAAACGCATAGAAATTAATTTTTGTCTCATTATTCAAAAGAGCTCTCAGTATACTCTACACTGCCATAGGTGGTTGGGATGATTTTGGCCCAAGAACGATGCCTATAGAAATTAGTGATAATGGGTCCATTATTTTACTTAACTCCCATACAAATGTTCCTCCCCGAATAAGGTTTTAAGATCATAAAAGTCCTGAATGTAAAACAATTTTGATGAAATTTGGCCCAAAATAAATCTAATAATATTTAAAAATTATTTACCAAATTATACAAAGATCGATCCATTATTTCTCATAGGTCCCATATAACTCTCCATAAAAATAACACTTTTAAGGGCTTAAATATCATATACAAGCAAGTATTATGATATGAATTGGTCAAATTAAGATAAATGTAAACAAAAATCAATGTTCGAAATTTTTCGAGGGTCGGTACATAATTTCATCTAGTTCCAGTGTTATCCACCTAGAAGAAGTCCTTTTAAAGTGCACAAATTATACATATAAATTAGCACCATAATATAATGTACTCTTAAGCACAAATTAGTAAATATATTTATACAAGGGTCAATCATTAATTTTTGACATCTTCCATTAATAATGAACAATGTGTTGTAGGGTATTAAATAGTCGGGCTTAACCGACTATAACTTTTGATATTTTTTTTATATTACCAGCAGCCTTTAAAATATGTATTGGAAGAATAAGGAGCATAACCATCACTGTTACCAAAATTTGTCGTTAACAAAAGTTCGAAATATGTAGACAACCATTGGATGTCCTGTCAACCACTAAAACCACAAATCTTACAGCAGCTCGCCGCCATCATGGATTCCATAAAATGCACAGCATAACAAAAGCATTAACAGTCGTAACCACTCAGATCGCGCATGGTTTGAACCAGCAGAAACCATGTGGCTCTTGATCTATCAAATGCATTTGATATGTTAAGTCATACAGTTCTCTTCCAGAACATCTTGCTGTCCTCACTGTCGAACAACATGAAGAGATGGATTACATGAGTGGACGTAAGTCATTCGTGGAATTTCGAGACAAAAATTCGCAGTCCCGTAGAGTTTATAAAGGAGTACCACAGGGCGGTATCCTATCACCACCCTTGTTTATTTTTTACCTCTCCACCTGGAGTAGACGTGATAATATATGGCGATGACTGTACGACTGCGGCTACGGTCCATACAGTTGATGACCTATATGGTTTGTTTAATGGTTATTTTAGCGCAACTTCTTCGCTGCACGAAACTTGAAACTTTCCCTAGCGAAATCAACTGAAATACTCTTTACCACCTGGGCAAAAGAGATAAATATAAAATTAGGCATCACGGTTAGGTTAGTGGCGAATTATGCTGCTCCAGTTTAGACACCACTGCTAAGTGATTCACATTGGAAAAATATTCAAAGCTGTCAAAATGCAGCCTTAAGAACCATAACGGGTTGTATATAAATGCACTCAATTTACCATCAACGATCTTTCCATTAAAGGAACATAATGAAATACTAAGTCATCCTTCTAGGATGTCATCGGACAAATCATCCTAACTTCAATATTACACAATTGGAGTTACCGACGGGGCATGTAAGAAAGGATATTCGTATTTACGAACATTGCATACATAGTTATGTGCAAGATCCTTTGGATCAGAATTCGTATATGACAGCTTTGAACGAAATTTACAAAGACGCCTCAAATTTCGCGATTTCAAGTTACCGTATGAATGTCGTGCTTGGAGGATGCCTACCGTACATTGCAGACAATGAACAATGATTTTGCCACGAGATGAAGCACCAAGCCTTTTTTCATGCCTTTTGGTCATGTATTGACCGTGCCGTCATAAACCTATATCCTGGTCAAGGACATCTGTTCAACTCCCAGTCCAATCCAACTTGAAGATCTATGGACCCAACTAATTCAGATTGCCAAATTCCTTGGCCTGAAGTTTAACAATAACATGAATCTAAATTGATAAATGTATTTATTCTCTCCAGCTGTTGCAACAACAACTACCACTAAAACCAAGACCGCTGATATGTTGTGTATTACAGCAGATGCTCTTCATAATTTAAGTAATAAATTTTAAAAATTAATTTTTTATGGCAGAATGATTTAAGACTTTTTAATTTAAGAAAAAATTCTTAAATTTTCAGTTAAAAGCAATAAAATTTGTATGAAAATTTCATGAAATAAAAATGTGAAGTTCATGTTAAATTTTCATAATTTTGGAAATACATTCAAAGGGTAACAGAGTTCATCACTGAGTATTTGTATTTTCTGAATAATTGAATTTATAAATTTCTATTTCATATTTGAATGAAACTTAATCTAACAAGAACTCCATCACAGATGAAGAACAAGAGATGTTTTCGAAAATAATAACTATACAAGTGAGTACTTGTATTTGTGTTTCCCAATAAAATCTTAAAGCTTAAAATATTCTGATGTCCATTCAAATAATTGCAACTGACTACTGTATTCTTTGTTAAATTTTGCAGATAATAAATTTCTAAAAAATATTTTCTTGTTTATTAAGAAAAACTCAACAGTAAATAGAAGAACTTTTAACATGCACCGACTTCATAAAGTTACTACACAAAAGTTTACTTCTCTAGATGTATGGAATTTACCATCACATATTTCATATTATTTTACTAAAGAAACAATATAATTTTCAAAAAATTTGTAATAATTTTGGCCATAACTTCCTTTCTAATGAACCGATTTTGATAAGGGTAACGAAGTACATAAAGCTTAATATTATGGGAAAATTTTATTTTAACTTGTCGATGTATAATTGAAAATTTTTTACTTGAACATAGAGGTTGGCTCAGATATCGGTCTATATCTTCTGATATACTGGACCGATTTTGATGATTTTAAATATAAAACTTCTCGGAACCATAACAAATACTTAGGCTAAAAATTCATGGAGCCTTTACAATTATTTTACATGTGAGCGTGCCAAGAATAGACAGACGGAAAGACAGACAGACATAGTTAAATGGATGAATTCAGATTTTAATTTGCTACAAAAGAATATATATTCATTATGGGTTCTGAGATGATTTCTTCTTGGCGCTACACAAGAAATAACAAACTTAATGTACTTTATTATGTCCTCCACCACTTGTGGTGTAATAAATTTAATATTCATCATACGTAACCAGTTGCATTAAAGAGATATTTTTTCAATATTTGCAAATCGAATTTTTATATTTTAAAAATAGTTTTAAATAGAAAACTCCTTGGACTTATAGCAAATACCTAGGCAAAAATTCATGGAGCCTTATTATTGCGTATGTGAGCATGTCAAAAATAAGCAGACAGACGGAAAGACTGACGGACATAGCTAAATTGACTCTGATTTTAATTTTCTACAGAAGAATATATATACATTATGGGATTATGATTTCTACTTAGTGTTACACAAGGAATAAGAAACTTAATATACTCTTCACGACCACTTGTGGTGGTGGAGGTCATAATAAATTTAATATTCATCATACGCAACCAGTTGCATTAAATTGTGATTTTTTTAATATATGCAAAACGAATATTTATATTTTAAAAATAGTTTTAAATAGAAAACTCCTTGGACTTATAGCAAATACCTAGGCAAAAATTCATGGAGCCTTATTATTGCGTACGTGTCAAAAATAAGCAGATAGACGGAAAGACAGACGGACATAGCTAAATTGACTCCGATTTTGATTTGCTATATATATACATTATGGGATTTGAGATAATTCTTTCTTAGCGTTACACAAGGAATAAGAAACTTAATATACTCTTCACGACCACTTGTGGTGGTGGAGGTCATAATAAATTTAATATTCATCATACGTAACCAGTTTCTTGAAATTGAGATTTTTTTCAATATTTGCAAATCTAATAACCGTTTTAATTTACAATTTTTGAAAAATTTATATATTTTTATAATTTTCTGGCAAATTTTTTTATATTAATGCTTTTTTTGTGAAAAAATTATTTAACTTTTCAACAAAATATTATTTACAAGTACTAGGCGTATGAAAATAAATAATTGAAGTAAAAGAGAAAACGCAGCAACTAATAAATCTTCATCATTTGTGAATTTTTAGAAAAAAGTTTATTTGAAATAAAGTGAATAAAATGCCCAAATACGAGTTTTAAAAATTAAACATAAAAATTACAATAATTTTCAACTCATAGTAGAAAATCAATTGAAGGTTACGATAACACAATTTTTAATTTATTTAATGTTTAGTGAAGTTATCTTATTTTTCTTCTTACAAGGAAATAAAATATTTTCAAATACCTTAAAGTACATTTGCAAATTTCAGTTAAGATTTCTAAATTCAAATTTAAAACATATTTCACCGAATTATGATTCTAACTCTTCCAACATATGTTCTCTCATTCATAATTTCCACTTATGTCGATATCACTCACACATTTGTAATGACAATGTGCCTCATACGCAAACCAAGAATATTCATGAATTTCCATTAGAAAAATAAATTTGAAATGATTCACAAAGACTAAATATTTCCAAGAAAAATAGAACATTATTTTCATTTCCATAGAAGCTCCTCTCAGATTTTCCGTTGCTATAACAATCAGTTTAAATTGTTATAGTTTACTGAGGACCAGTATGTTGGCTAGTTGGCATATGAGGTTGTCTCAAGCAATGAGATTTTTACAGAATATTTGATAACATAGTTAACATTCATGTTTATGGCAATCATACATACATACATACATACATACATACATACATACATACATACATACATATATACATACATACATACACATATACATACATACATACATATATACATATCATATACATACACATACATACATACATTTATGTATACAATTTGTTAACAGAAACTCATACCCAAGACAAAGGCACTGAAATTTGAAAGCTCTCCAGAGGAATTAAAAAAAAAACTAACATTATCCATGTCTTTCCGTTAGTTAAATAGTTGTCTATACACAGAAAAAAATTAATATAAAATTAAGTAAAATAGAATTAACTTAACTTAACTTTGTTTCATAGATAAAAAATGTTAATTTAACATTGTTTCCAAATAAAAACAGTTTCTTGATAAAATTCTTTCTTTAAATTTTACTACTTGAAAGAAGTTTGAAAAATTTCATTGTATAATTTTATATATTAATTTATATATTAATATTAAATCAACTATGTTCAATATTGATTTTGCTTCAAGTTTTTTTCTGTGTGTTTTTTTCTGTTTGGAAGAAACTGAATTTTTCACGAATGTTTTCATCTGTCTTCAAATGCACTAGTTACTTGAAATAGATATGGTATGTCTTGGGCATCGTGCTAAGTGCTTTCAGGAAAAGTGAGACCATTAAAAATCATTAAAGTTTTTAAATATAGAAAAATATCTGACATTATATGGAAAACTAATTTAACAGTATAACTCAGGGTGGTCCCTAGTTTATGCATATGTCATGGAATCAAGACACAATTTTATATAATTAATTATGAGTCAAATTTATAATAAAATCAATTCGAATTTCAGATAATCAAGAGTACTTGAATTGGAACTGAAACCTCAATATGAATTTTCAGTGTTATTTGTATTAAAACTTATTTAAGTTGAAATGCAAAGTTTTTTCCAAAGGCTTCCAGCTGAATTTTGGGAATACAATATAAGTCTGAAGAGCATCACATGATAGTCTATTATGTCTTCTTCAAAATCTAAGCAACATTTTCTTAGTTATAACTCATTGTCTTATATATTCTCCTCATATTGCTACAGACCACTGCATATGTGCTTTAGCAAATTCCAAATGGAGAACTTTTTTATTTGGTTCTTTTATAGAAGATCAAACAAAAGTGAAGCGTTTTATTATCAGGGGTATTTTAGCACACCCCCCTCTCCTCTTATGGTATGTTGGGTTAAAAATATCAAGCGATACAAAGCGTTCATCATAGTTGGTCTAATATAAGTTATTAGTTAAAGGGATCTCAATCTTGGCTTCACCATTGCACTTCGCGGATTTAAATCCCATAGAAAAGCCCTTTGAATTTTTTTTAAAGGGAAAATATTGGGAAGTGATCTGAAGCTGATCATGATGACCTTTTATCAGAATCTAAAGCGAAGCTTATATCTATTTAAGAGCGTTAAGTTCAAGAGAAAATAAAATATTATAGAAAATGTGAAAAGTTGTTCAAAATTCGAACTCGACTGTATCTCTAGAGAGAATTTGATGATAGAGAAATCTTGATAGCACAGTGTGATTTAAATAACAGCGATTAAGACGTTTTATCTATTGTTAAATGAGTGACAGTAAATTAGAAGTGGTCTATGAACTATGTTATCAGTAGAGCAGGATAATTAGAATCAAATCCATAGTGATTAAAGCGTTTTTGTGAAAAAAACTAATTAACATGTTTTTATAAGCATGGAAGAGTATCCGATTTATAAAAGGCGGATCAACCAATAACTTTAAAATATGAAATCGTAGCGAAATGTCTGGAAATAACCGATACTGAATTTAAAACTTTTATTTTTTCGTATTTTGAAAACCTACAAAATATAGTTCTTGTGGTTTAGAGGAAGAGATTCGACACCGGATGAAAACAAAACCACTTAAATCACCATTAGCTTAAAATGTAGTATCAAAAATCTTCATATATAATATTTTGAAAAAGAAAAAATTAAAAAAGTTCAGATCAATTCCAAAAAATTTGCGGCTTTGGTTTTGAAAATCATTAGAATGACTTTCACACATACGACATTCCATTAAGTTTATACGATTTCATTAGTCAATTGATTTTATCATTTTGCTAATGTTTCACAAAAACTAAGAGAACTGACATTTAAAACCACATTTGAATGTTCATAGAAACAATACCGACTGCAGCCTGCAGCTGAACTAATCCTTCTCAGAGTTAGTGAATCAATGAAAACATTATCAGTGAATGTATGTACATATGGACTGTTTTGCATAATGGCCAATATGATAGCAGGTATTTTACTGAACTGTTAAAAAATTTCGTTTCACTACTTTTTTGCGTCAATATTGAATAAATAATTAATGAATAAAAACTTTATTTTCGAATCAAAAACAAAAATAAAACCAAAAATTTTATTTATTAAATTTTCACATTTGACACGTTTCTATTAACTAAACCACATTCGTAATATCGCGTAAAATTTGAAAAGTTTTGATTTGTCCACAAATGTATTTAACTATATTTTGCCATTCATACATACATACATACGTACATACATACAATGCAGACATATATTAGACATTCTCTCAATCATTGAACCATTGCCATTGAATTGATGTGTAGGGTATTGAAAAAAAGTATATGTTTTTGTCACTCTATCGGAGTTTATAAAATAGTGTTATACCCATCTTAAAGTATACCGTTTAAATCTGAATCATTTTCTGAATTGAATTAACGATGTCCGTCCGTCTGTCCGTCTGTCCGTCCGGCTGGCTGTTCATGTAAATGTTGTAAACACTCTACAAGTTGCAATTTTTGGTATATATCGTTGATATTTGGTATATATAATTATTTTATTCCCAGGAAGAAGCCTATTGAAATTGACCAAGTTCGATACAGTATTTCGAGTACCTCTCATACAAATGTACTGCCAGAATATGGTTTTATGCTAATAAAAGTCCTTAATAAAAAAGAAATTTTAACAAATGAATAAGTTTAAATGTACTTTTTTAAATAAGTATTTATACCCTACAATAACGTAGGTAGTGTTACACCATTAAGTATATCTTTTGACTCAGAATCATTTTTTGAGTAAATTTAACGATGTCCGTCCGTCCGTCTGTCTGTCCGGCTGGTTATCCATGTAAAAGTTGTGTACACTCTAGAGGTTGCAATTTTTGAGATATTTCATTGAAATTTGAAATATTTTATTATTTTGGGCCCATGACGAAGCCTATTGAAATTGGCCAAGTTCGATCCAATATTTCGGGTAGCTCCCATACAAATGTACTGCCGGAATATAGTTTTAGGCTAATAAAAGTCCTAAATAAAAACCAAATTTAACAAATGAATAAGTATATTTAACTTTTTTAAATAAGTATTTATACCCTACAATAACGTAGGTAGTGTTACACCATTAAGTATATCTTTTGACTCAGAATCATTTTTTGAGTCAATTTAACGATGTCCGTCCGTCCGTCTGTCTGCCTGTCCGGCTGGTTATCCATGTAAAAGTTGTATACACTCTAGAGGTTGCAATTTTTGAGATATTTCATTGAAATTTAGAATTTGTTATTAATTTGGCCCCGTGACGATGCCTATTGAAATTTGCTATGTTCGGTCCAATATTTTGGGTACCTCCCATACAAATGGACTCATTGAAGTCTTAAATAAAAAGAAATTTTAACAAAATGAGGCAAAAATAAGTATTATAATATTCCTTAATGATGTGCCAAATTATGCGAGGGTCGGTCCATTACTTCTCATAGGTCCCATACAAGCTCCCTTCAAAATATCACTTTGAAGAGCATAAAGCTCACATATACTTTGGTATTGCAAAAAGTAAAATGATCAAATTAAAATCAATAAAAGCAAAATTAGATATGTAAAATTATACGAGGGTTGGTCCATAATTTCTTCTAGGTCCCACATAACCCCCCAAAGAAACATTTATTTTACACATAAATGTTAGTTTCACCATAAAACACTACAAACTTAAGAATAAATTAAAAAAAAATAAAATTACGAAAATAAATGAACGACCCTCGTCGTTCATTTATTTTTCGTAACTGATACTTATAACCAACATTGTGGTGCAGGTTATTAATATATGTTTTAGAAAATATCAAATATGTTGAAAAAATTCAATTATTTAAATAGATTTTTCTGTCGGAGTCTAATTAGAATGCACGATGCCCCGAGAGGAGTTAGAGAACTTTGCTCTTTTCTTGAAAGGTAAAATTTTTACATAAGTATTTAGTATCATCGGAAAGATAATTACTTGGAAAATAATGATATTTTCATAATAACTAAATATTTTTAATAAATTTGTTAAAAAGTAAAAAAATCGTTGAACTCTTGTAAAAAAATTTTAATATTTGAACTGAAATAAATCCTGTTATGAAGTTATTATTATAGACTTTGAACATAATATGAACAAGGTAAGTCTTAAGGTAGAACCACAAAAATATTCTCACTTTTTCATTTTAAAATACCCAAAATTCCCATCCGGGGAAAACTCGTTTAAAAATTTACACATTTTTCAGTAAATTGCTCGCCGTTCAATTAAAAGAGGTTTGTTCCATCAAAGATTTCTGCAGTGGTTAGGTAATAAATGTAGTTCAAGGTACTTTTTTCAAAAATTTAGTTTTCCATTTTTTTCTCCTTAAAAAAAAAAAAATAGAGAAAAATATTTGAAAATTAAGGAAACTCCGAAAGGGCTGGCGGGGAAATTATTTCCCCCAGAAAAAAAAAACTAAAGAAAAGTATTTGAAAATTAACGAAACTCCGAAAAAAACTAAAGAAAAATATTTGAAAATTGAAAAAATTCCGAAAGGACTTGCGGGGAAATTATTTCCCCTAATGCCCTCGAATTTACTTAAAATATATTTACGTTAGAAATTCTCTGAGAATTGAGAAAAAATTATATATAAAATTATGCCGATTTAAAAAAAAATTTTTCATGCCCCAGCTGATCCACTAGAAACATATCCTTCTCTTAATCAACTATACAACACCACAACAAGGTCCATGCGAAAATTTCGGTAAAAAATATATTCAATAGTTCCAAAGTTACAGAATTATTTTAAAAAGCGTTTTGGGACTTCTGTTCAAAATTCCTAAAAGTAAAGTTCCTGGGATATTCGAGATATGTTAAGATCAAAGGGTCTTCTGCCAATTATCGTGTTCATCATCGGTATATTCTGAAGAAAGGTCCTAACAATTTTTGTCTTCTTTTTATATACATTAAGGATATAAAGTGACAAAATGTTTTTTAATAAAAAACACGCCCCCTTCCTATTTAAAAGAATTGAATTTTGCCTCAAATATGGTGCAAAAGTGTTTAATAGAGTTACTTGTCTGACAAAAGGAGTTTTTACGAAATTTCGATTTCATAAAATACGTCTCTTCAAATAAATAAACAACTTTATGCTATAAACAACTAATAATGTATAGTCAGTCAAGCCCACTATCTGATACTCTACAACGCATCATTGGTTAAAAAAGATAGTTACAAGAAATTAATAAATGATCCTCTTATAATGTGATTTTCTGATTTATTCTTCTTCTAAGATTTATGTCAAATTTATACATTTCAAAATGATTTTTTGGGAAGTTTTTATGGGGACTACAAGAAATTATGAACCGACCCTCGTATAATTTTTTACATCGACTTTTTACTTATATTTATCTTAATCTGACCAATGATCATTACAACACCAACTTATATGTGCGATTTTTGTCCTTAAAAGTGATATTTGGAATAAGATTTGTATGGAACCTATAAGAAATAATGAAACGACCCTCGCATAATTTGTCACATCACATTCTAATAGAATATTATTAGACTCACTTGCACCAAATTTTGTTTTAAAAGTTTGTAAAACCCCATTCCGGGAGGAACATTTTGTTTTAAACGTTTGTAAAACCCCATTCCGTGAGGAACATTTGAATGGGAGATACCTGAAATATTGGAGCGAACATGGCCAGTTTCAATACGCTTCGGTCTTAGGCCAAAATTACATCATGCACCAAATTTCATCGAGTTATTTTTAAAATTGCAATTTGTTCACAACGTTTACATGAAGAGCCAGCCGAACAGGCAGACAGACAGACGGACGGACATCGTTAAATGGACTCAGAAAGTGTTTCTAAGTCGAACGTTGCGCTTATATTTTTTCTACATGCTACAAACATCAGCACAAACGCATAATACTTCGATGGTGTTGGGTATAATAAAAATTCGTATAAAAATCTTATTGTCATTGAAGCGTATGATGAATATTTGTTTAAAATAATAATATTAATTATACGTATCTATTTTATTCGATATTATATTAGGAAATTCTAAAAAATTTCTGAAAAAATATTACTTAATATAATTCACATAATTATTATTCTTCCTCCTTTTTTGAAATCTGGATAAATAGTTAGTTAAAATAACGATATATTTACTTTGTTCATACGGCATTACTCAGTGGTTCCAAAATGATTTTTTTGGAAACAATTCTGTAACTTTGGACCTATTGAATATTATTAAACGAAATCAATCATGTAGATATTCTTGAGGTGTTTTCCAATTGATTTGAGGAAGGACATGTCTGTAGTGGGTCTTGGAGTCGAGAAATGCTTACTATTAAAGTTTAAAAGAAATTTAGACCAAATTAATTTCTTAATTAATATCAATCATACGCTTAGTATGACAAAATATTTTATTATTTTATAGAATTTGATATCTTTAGCTTTTTATGGTCATAAAAAACACATTAAGTATAGAATAGAGTGTTATTGTTAAAGAGTGTTACTCTGAAGTTGTAATTTAATTGGACTCCATAAAATATAAAAATTGTTTCCGCCCGGATTCGAACCGGGGATCTTTCGCGTGTGGGGCGAATGTGATAACCACTACACTACGGAAACTATTTCTTTTACTATTTTAACAGGACAATTTTTAAATAAATTTTGAAATTTTCGAAAATTTTTAAATTTTGCGAATTTTTGAAAATTTTCTTTAATTTAAAAAATTTTTGTTTACAACTTTATTGTAAATTTTACTCACATATTTTAAAATTCGTAATTTATTATTTTCAGAAAATCATTCGTATTTCTGGTAAGAGCTCAAATTCGAGTTACACATTGCGTGAGTATGTAAATGATTGGGCCAAAGTGCTTGACCACTCAAGGTTTACCTTTAACAGCCTTATAAAAGTGATGGAAAAGGAATGCATGGCCATTGCTGGCCCTTAAAAAACAACAGTATTGTATTATCGTACGATTTAAATAGATTATTAGTAATTTAAATTTGCTTCTTATTGGAAATACCTCCCCCTGATCCTATCAGCCCTATATTTTTTGGTGCTGGTGTCTCACGGCAGCATAAATGCTGTAAAATTTTAAATTCCCGCTGTAATAGCCCTTTAGATATTCGATAATCTATACTTGCTTTATATGGTGGATACCCTTCTCCCTGGACTTATCGTCCAAATTTTTTGTCAAGTAAAAGAGTTTCTTAAGAAGGTAGTTGAAGGCAAATTTGGAAACTCTTGTTGTTCATTTGTTATTTAGATATTCGAAAATCAATATTACCTTCCCCTGGTCTTATGCGACCAACTTTTTGTCAAGTAAAAAAGTTCCTTAAGGAGTTAGTTGTGACCAAAATTGAAAACTCTCGCTATTCTCTAGTTTTTTAAATGTACCTTTGTGAATGGAATACCTTTCCCCTGGTTCTGTGCATCCTACGTTTAGTTTGTTTAGTTGTTGGTATCAAATTTGAGCACTATCGCTGTTATAGTTCTTTAGATACTGTACAGGCGGTACCCCTTCCCCTGGTACTATCGGAATTTTTTTTATAGCCTTTGTTACTTTCGAGTATATTGGGATCATTCTGTGAAAATTTCATCAAAATTGGCCCAGCCGTTTTGAAGTCTATACGTTACATACATACATACATACATACATACATACATACATACATACATACATACATACATATATACATACATACATACCCGTATCCTATTTTATATATATAGATTATTTAAAGCATTTAGCAATATGTTTTATACCCTTCACCACCACTACAGGTAGTGAAGAGGTTATATTAACTTTATAACTCCGTATGTAACGATAAGAATGATTTATCTAAGACATTATATATTATTGCATCACATCAAAATCTCATTCGATTTAGCTATGTCCGTCTATCTCTCATTTTTTGTCCGTCCGTTTGTCCGTCTGTCTGTCCATCTGTCTGTCCATCTTTTTCCTATTGACACGCCCACATCCAAATAATTGAAAAAGCTTTTCTATTTAAAATCAGCAAAATCAATTCAATATGTTAAAACATATAGAATGATATCTGAGACAACCTCCAAATTAAAGCGAAGAACCTTCATAGAATAATCAATTCTTTGTATGCATTATATATGTGAGTTCATATGTACATATAATGTACATGTACGAAACATAATTTATTTATTTCTTAGGCTTTCGTGGTGTAGGGCATTGAAGATGCGTCATAGCCGAATATAACATACTTACTTGTTATTTATAGCTTTTTCTGTTCATGAAATTGATACATTCATTAAATGCATTTTCCCCTAATTATGTTTATAATTTATTTCAACATTAATTAATTTAAATAACAGTAGTGCAATTAAATTAAATTGTATAAATATATAAATCATGTTATTAAATCGTAATTGATATAATAAGTTGATTATGAAAATTATGGCAAAAACAAGTCATTTTATTTGTGTGGACAAAATATGATGTAATAATGTGACTTTTCAAATATTAATGAGTGAAATCGAAAAATTCTTAACACGTGGTTTTTATTAAAACAACTTTCACAGTTCTAAAATATTTTCAACAAAACCCAACTTGGTCCCATAAAATGTTAATCAAGCATTTAAAGGGCTGCCGTGAAACCCTTTTTAATGTTATTAAACAGTATCGGGAGAACTTGTCGGTTGATAAAAAAAACCAGGCTCCAGTAAAAAGAATAGTCTACATGAAATTCTCAAATCCTTTTCAAAAGAGCATCCAAAACATTATGTAGGAGCACATCCAATTTGATACTAAAAGTTGGAGCTACTACAAGTTTCAAAATATACAGGGTTCAAAAAATTCCTGACAATAAAGCTGCTTAAAAAATAGAAGTCAAAATCTTGCTGCATAAAGGGTGACGTTTCCAATGCTATTAAATGCTATCGGGAGAACTTGACTGTTTATAAAAAACCAGGCTCAGGTAAAAAGAATGGTCTACAAAATATTCTCAAAGTCAAAAATAAGGAAGGCAATTTCAAAAGAGCATTTAACACATCCAATTGGAGCGCATCCCGATTAACGCAGGGCTTAGACTATTTGTTACGAAAAGTTGAAGCTTGTGCAGATTTCCAAACATCCAAGGCTTCAAAAGTTCCTGACAGCAAATCTGCAAAAAAATAGTGGCCAAAAACTGGTTGCATAACGGGTAACGAAACATATTGTTTTGGCTGATTTTCACAACTTTCTAATCAAGTAGGTTGGAGGAAATGTTGATGATAAGTTTAGGACCATCAAAGAATAATTACTAAAAAGGTTGCTTCTACTTATAAATCATGCCTAACTTGGCATCCTGTCACTATGGTGTGGTATTTGTACCAAGAGAGAAAAATCCTTCAAACTGCCTGGAGCGAAGACCAGTGGAGAGATATTGGATTCTCGTTAAAAGAGAATTAAAGAGCACAAGGATAATGTCCAAAATTGTGGGAGATGGACTACCTGTTTTAGCAAAGTGAGAGAAAGTTAGAGTTTCTCTTTTCCCTTTTCGTTCTTGGAAATTTTTGAAAAAAAATTGTCATTCCCAGGAGTTCCTGGGAATAAATAAGAATATCATATATTCCATAAAATTAATGTTTTTATAGTTTTCTAATGAAAATAATGTCAAAATTATGGTAAAAAATTAGTTTTCCTATATTTGGATCAGCCGAAGCTTTATGAATTTTATTAAAGTGCCTTATAAGGTAGTAGACCTAATTTGCAGCTGCAATTTTTGAATTATTTTCTCATATGGGAGCTATGATGTTCTCCAATTTCACCACATTTACTTAGGTCTAGTGACAAGTAATTTAAGGCGAATTCCATCGAAATGCTAATATTTAAAGGAGTCATATATGTACTATAGTCTAATAAGGACCGATATTCATGAAATTAGTTTATTTAAAGAAATTAGAAAGAAAATATGTTGATTTTGGTTGGAATTATTCCATAGAGTTTTTAAAACTTAATCCCTTATTCCAGGATGGAGCCTAATGTGGGATCTATAAGCAAATATGGAATTTTATACGTTAAATTAATAACATTTTCTTAAGATAGTATGAAAAAAAAAAGTTGTGCCAAATTTAATAGAACTCTTTTATATTTAAAAGTTTTTTATGCTCAAAAGCTTATTTTGGTTAAGGCCTGGGAGCTTGTGCAAACAATCCCAACATGTTTTTGCTATATTTTTGTATTGAATTAAATCTATGTACACTGATATTCTGTTAATCCGATTTAGGTGAGTTTTTGTATGATGAAGTAATACTGTTGAATTCTGTCCCAGATATCAGTCTACAACTTATTTGCTATTGAAGCGATATTGCAGCTTTGAAATAGGAAACTGCTTAAAACAAACAATCTGGTCAAATTGTATTAAATTTTTACATAATTCCTTCTGGAACTCCAGATCTTCTTCATTTGAATTACTTCCTGAAAATTGCCGGAATTTAGAAATATTGACGTTTTGCCGTGGAGCAACTCTTATTATTATGCAACAGAAAATTATGGCACAATTTTAAATAATTTTGATAAATAAACATTAATAATCCAATAAAACTAATATCATTTGCACATTGGAGCAGAATCGATCTTTTTTAAGAAACTGAAATGTTGGACGCATTTGAAACTTAACGTAATGATGGCAAAGGAGCATAACAATATAACTTTGGCAGATTGGATCACATTCCTGCTCCATTAGCGAAGTTATAGGAGTAAATAATGGGGTCCCTTAAACACTAAATTTTGTGTCTCATAAAATTTGTGTTTCTCATAACATTTCTAAAATATTATTATCACCACCTTATAGCCCCAATTAGACCGTTTTGATAATGCATGTGATAATGAATTTTGATATATATTATGTCTTCACTTATTTGTATATAAAATAAAACTTTTCAAAAAATATATATAAAATTTGTATTTTTCTCAAAGGCTCTATGACGCAGAATATTCTCATTTATATATTGTATTGAAGGACCCTTTGGGGCCAACTCCAAACCCACTCGAATGCGACCATTTATAATCAATAATTTGAATTTATCTTCGATGTTAAAAAATTCCAAAACCTGAATTTTACAAAGAAATATAGTTGTAGTAATCTCAACGTGTTGGTAGCTTTTTTTAGACCTCTATTAAATGTGGATTCCATAGACCAAAAACAAAATAAATCTTACTTTTGGTTTAAATCACAGAAACCTAAAACAATGTTTTATACCATCCACCAACAAGAAAGAATCATCTAAGACCCCATAACATATATTCTTGCATCAAATCAAAATCTGAGTCGATTTCGTTATGTCCGTCTGACTTTTGTTAGCATGCTCACATTCGCTATAATTGACAATGCTCTGTGAAATTTGCTATGAGTATTTATTATAGTCCTGAAAAGTTATAGCCAAAAATAAAACTTATTTTATGACTCATAAAGGTTTCTTTGTTATATATATAAGAAATACATGCATATATTGTATGCGTTCGTGAGTGTATATATGAGTGTGTATGTGCATATAATGTAAATGTAAGAAACATAATGTATTTATTACTTAGGCCAAAAGTTGTCCATTACTATGAGTCCAAGCACAAGCTCTCAAAAATCCCCTTCTTATTTCAATATTCTCTCACACAACAAAAAGTATTAAGAGATGACAGAAGTTCTGGAAAAGGCTATAAAATCACTAAGAATACAGTCAAATAACACAACCTAATGGATTTACTTACTCCATCAAGTACAACGTAAGGAGAGACAAGTAAAACCTTATTGCCACCAAGTGCATCGTAAGAACACAGTGAAAAGTTTGTGTGAGCGAGCAAATGTTGTGAACTGTCGCAGAACAAAAGAGGTAGAAAAGTGATAAAAATACAATGTGTTTAATGTCATCTAGTCGGTGATACGGTGTATCATGAAGAGATTTCGAAACAGTCAACCAATTAATATTTTCCTTAATAAATGGAAAAAAATTAACTGACAAATTAACAAGTTGGCAAGAACTTTAATACAAGACGGCTGTTTGGCCTATTTCCTATATCATATATTTGTTGCTTTTGCAATGAAGTTGACATTAACTTTCTAGTAGTTTTAATTCTTTTAGGAAAGTTTTTGTTTAGAGGCTTTAAACAAAAACTATAAAGTTGTATTTTATTTATTTTTGAAACTAGAATTTTCGTTTTTTGTCTTAAATGTATGTGATGACAAGTGCTTAAGTATTAAGTTGTTTTACGTGTTTGACAACGGAAATAACTTTCCAATGTCAATTTCATGAAACACGTTTTAGGGTTAAACATTCACTTTCTGCTATTAAAAAGTGGCATTGAAAATGTATTACTATTGTAGCGTATGATTAATATTTATATCAATTAGCAATATTAATTATACGTACTGTGTTATTAGACATTTTTTTGAGACAATTTTAAAAAATTTGTAAAATGTATTAAAGTGTTCTAAACAATTTAAATTTAATAAATTTTAAATAAAACCAATCGTTCATAATCAAAGTTTTGCATAGAACTTGAGGAAAAGTTGAAAAATATTGGACTTAATAACAGAAAATTCACATAAAATATACTCAAGATGTTTTTTTATAATCAAGTGATTTATTTTTTAAGAAAGTTTTTGTTTAGTGGTTCTAAAACAAAAACAAAACTTGTAAAACTTTAAGTTGTATATTATTTATTTTTTTTATTTTCGAAACTAGAATTTTCGACTCCCCCCTCGTTATATGTGATGGCAAGTGCTTGACAAAAAATGTTATTTTGAAATGTTTATTTCATGAAACACGTTTTAGGGTTAAAAATTCCCTGCTATAAAGAAGTAGTATTTTGTAGCGTATGATTAATATTTATATCGATTATCAACATACATTATGCGCTGAACCAAAAATGGTAGTAAATATAACGAAAAAGGATGTAGAATAGAGATGAGTGATACTTTCACCACTGTGATTGTTAAATCACTAGTAACTATTGCAACTGAAATCATGAAATAACAGTTGCTAAAAATGTCGTTCTTGCAAAATTCTTGTATACTAAAATTTATTTAATTTTATTTTGAGACAGCAAAATTCTAGACGCTTGTTTTTATTACTCTACTGCTAAGATGCACCGTCAAGTCATCTAGAATAAAAATTAGTCATTTCCAAACCTACGGTACACAGTGTGAACTCTAATAGAGACTACTCTGTAGCCTTTTTTGAACCCTTTTGTAAACTACAATCACCGGGAAGTCTTAAAAATAGGTTGTTTTTGTAATAGTTTCACTGTTGTTGGAGTTTCTTCCCTGGGGACAAACTTCCGGTTGATACAGCTGTTGCTGAATTGACAAAGACCGATTGGTACTCGGGTCGTTCTGAAATGGAAATCCAATTGCCGTGGGAACGTTGAAAAGTTTTTCATTATTTTTGATTACGTTGTTTCCTTTCCTCACTTCTTTGATGAGCAAAATTTGTTACTTTGTTTTGCAGCCAGCATCATTAAAAAATGTTCTTTGGTTTTCTTTTGAAATATTGTGATCACTGTCACTGTTTTAAAGGACAGTGATTTTAAAATCACTTTCATTTGTAACGAATTTATTTTAAAATCACGATATCGCTCATTTCTAGAAGAATTAAAGAAAATTAGGTTAAATAACAGCCAACGAAACATTTATTCATCATAATGAAAACTTTCGTTAATTTTTCGTAAATTCTTCAAATTGAGGGAAAATCGTCAATATGACTATTTTAATTTGTTAATAAAAATGCGGTTAATTTAAATAACAAAAGAAATGACAAAAAAATTCTTCATATTGATTAATATTATTCAATTAAAATATCATATAATTGCATTTTTTTTAATATACGTCAAGTTGTAAAATTTCTTTCGAGATCTAGGACTGTGGAGAATTTTTGTACAGCAAAGCGCACCGGATAAAAGCAAATTTTTAGTGTAGAAATAGACAAATGTGAATAATAATAAACAAATGAAAATAGTGCAATGTCAAAGAACGGTGGTGAGCCGATCCGCTCATATTTCTGATGAAAAATTACTTGCATGTTTGTTAATCAACAGATCTTCCATTTACATTTTCATGAATTTACACAAAATATTCCATTAATTTCAACTTTATTAATTAAAATGTTCTATGGAATATTTTCCTTTTTATTTGATGAAAAAAATTGTTAAATTAATAAAACATTTATTTCAATTAACTACATTTCAGTATGTAGAAATGAGATGAGATACTGCCGTTTTCACTAAATATCTGTTGATATAACATATTTTTCGTTAATTTTTTAAAGAAATTTTATTCAATTTAACATATTTTTCTTAAAAAAATTATTAGATATTTTTTAACATATTTTTATTACTATTTGATAAAAAAATTCTTCAATTTGAAGAAAAATTATGTTAATTAAAATAAAAATCTGCTTAATTAACACCTTTTTTATTCCATTCACCTGACTAGGTCTTAACCATATATATAAGTTTGTCGTTCCGTTTATAATTTCCACAACTTTCGGCTTAAATCCCCAAATGCTATGAGCTATGTCCGTCTGTCCATCCATCCATCCATGTGTCGGTTGAAGTCAAGTTTATGAAGCTGAATTACAGTTAACATATTTGATATGTATATCAAACGATTGAAAATCTTTTCGAGAATTTTTCAATCGAAACCCAGGGAAATTGTTTCATTAATGGCAATGCATTAGCAAAAAACTGAAGGAGTCTAAATTTTTTTCTAGTTTTTTTTTTATTTTTTTTTTAAGAATCTACAATAGTCAGAGACTTAATTGTTTGCATAGATAGATTTCAATAAGTTTAGCAGATTTATGCGCTAAAGACATGAAATGAATTCGACCATTAGTTCCTCAGTTATAGGAAAAAACCTATTTTCCTAATTATGCAATCCCTGTGAGAACTATGGACTTGGTTATGGCACTGATTGAATTCAAATTTTTTTCTACGATTTTAATCTTTTTCATTTTTCAAAATCGATTTATAAACCACCGAGATATAATCACTTTCTCTTACATTTAGTTCCATGTGGTTGTTGTTGTTTATGACTATAGAAAAACAATAACAACGTTTAAAATAATGTTTTTGAGATTTTGGCCCTTCTATTAATGCTAGAAATTTAATTTCTTTACTAATGGGTCAGAAATATTACTGTGGATTATTCATTCGAATACTTAAACTCATTTGGGCCATAAGTTTCCGAGATAGGGGTGAAAACTTTTTCTGACGCTCCTGGGACAGCTACGGACCTGGTTGCCATGCAGAAAAATTACTAATTTTTTCTTCGAATTTTGATTTTTAAAAATTTTCAAATCTGTTCAGAAATAGCTGAGATATTAACAATTCTTTATTTTCCTTATGGTTGTTGTTGGATCTGGTATTAAAAACAATAACAATGTAAGGAAAAGTAATGTTTTCCACTTTTTTTAACGTTCTGTTTAAACTAGAGACATAAATTGTGTACTGGCAGATCGGAAATATTTAGGAGAATTTTTGAGTTGTAAACATTACAGTAATTGGTGCATTAGTTTCAGAGTTATAAGCCAAAACTCATTTTCCAAAACAAAAGCTAATTTTTAATGTTTTGTTTTCTCAAACTTTGATTTAATAAATTTTAAAATTTTTTAATTATTTAATAAACTTAAATTCAATTGGAATTTAATTCCAATTTAAGTGTACATATTAAAGGGCATATTTATATTATGGAATTAATTTAAATATTATTTACATAATTGATGTGTATCAAACATTATTAAGAAATTATTTTTAAAATTCTCAGAAAATACTTAAAATAATTGAAGTGATTAATGAACTTAATAATTAAATAACAGACAGATTCATGAAGATAAAAATTGTTTAATTAAAAATTTATATTTAATTTAACCTGAAAACATTGACAATTTTGTCCATAATATTAATTTCCAATTGTTTATATTACAGAAATTGATTAATGAATAAATTATCATATTAAAATGTTGTTTGTAGAATAATTAAATCAGAGGAAATGATAATGATGAACTCATCACAGGAAATGTTAATACTGTACTCTACAGTGGTAGAGGAAATGAAGACGGAAATGGTGTTGGAATTTTAGTATCAAAAAGGTAGAAAAACTCAATTCAAACATGGAAACCCATATTAAATCGACTAATGAATGCTTGATTTCATTATGCCCCAACAGAAAACATCACCCAGCTGCAACTCACGTAATCAAAAAGATCATGTATGCGTAATCAGAAGTTTCAGGAGCTCACTAACAGAAGTCTAATATAAAACGGGCACTGTAATTGGAATCGTAAGCTCATAATAGGCGGAATCAAACACGAACTGAAATGCCAAAAAAGAATTAGGCACTCAAGACGGAAAAAACTCTTCAATCTAACCAAAAAATCCACATCACTCATGGGAAGATATCATAGCAACAATCAAGCACTGGATGTAGTGCAACCACAGAGAAAAACTTGGATAACAGATGACCAATAGAAACTCATATCTCAAAGAAGGGAACTCAAATTGTTGCTAAACAACAACAATACAAAGAAGTTACGTCAAGACTCCAATAGCAATTCTTCTAGAACAAATGAAATAATGGAGGCAAATAAGAAATTTAGAAACAACAAGGCATCCGGAGAAGATGGAATAAAGACAATACAACTGTCTGGTAGGAGGAGCGGCTACCTCTTGCATGAAAGAAAGTTACTGAAAAGTGGCGAATTGAATTGACTGTTATAACTGGAAAAGAATTACTCTGATTAACATTATACACAAGAATTGCAAGTAAAATTGAGAAAAATCTACGAGATGAACAGGCAGGTTTTCGTCAAACAGGAGTTGCATACATCCTACGCATTATTATAGAACAGTGTCTTGAATGGCATACTTCCCTGTACTTGCTGTTTATAGATTTCAAGAAGGCCTTTGAACCGTTAGAGGCATTGAAGTCATGGAGAAGAAACTTTAGCTGAATTTCTACGGTCTCACATCACAATTGTCTGGGAGGAGGAGAGGCTACCTCTTATATGGAACAATGGTGTCATTGTTAAGTTACCAAAAAGTAGCGACATGATAGACTGTAACAACTGGAGAGGAATTACTCTGCTTAACACCATATATAAGATATTGACAATCATCCTACAACAAAAAGTTCCAAGTAAAATTGCGAATAGAACAGTATTTTAAATGACGTGCTCCCATACTACGAACAGTAACATAGATTTCAAGAAAGCCATCAAACTATCAAACGCATTGAAAGCATTGAGAAGAAAAGGAGTACCCCAGAAGATAATACGAATCAACAGAGCTATATGCGTGGATACTTAACTCTCAGTTCTTCACAGCCAACACATGACGGATGATGTGCCCTTTCATATCAACTATTCATCATCGTGCTGGATGATAAAATAAGAGAAGTGTCTTTAGAGGAAAAAAGGAATCACATGGAGTCTAACATGCCAACTAAAGGATTAAGATTATGTGGATAATATTTGTGTACTCTCACACAAGTTATCCAACATGCAAGAAAATTAGCATGTTTATAGCGACTGCTATCTTGTCAGTATAATGACTACAAAATGGTGATGCAACTACAAGCGTGAATAACAGACGCAATAAGGTGAGAGCGACAGTATGGAGATTCTCACAAATAATCAGACAAAGAAAGCTCAAAATATGTGTAAAATCAACACTGTTTTACGGAAGAGAAACTTGGTTTACATCGAACATCATGACGCAAAATCGACTCCAAAATCTTTCATTGGAAGACCTAAAAACAAACTGAGCTAAACCTTATAAGATGGAAGTACTTTTTGAAAGGTGTAACGGAAATAATAATTTCAGATCATTTGTATTACAGAAATTGTTTAATGAATAAATAATCGCATTGCAATGTTGTTGGTAGAATAATTAACTCAATTAAAATTTATAATTAATTTCTTTTTTTCAAAATGATTAAAATTCTAGAGATTATTTGTGGGCAGTTGACAGTTATTTTATTTAATTATTTTCTCAAATTAATTTAATTCAATTAATATTTAAAGAACATTATTGACATGTCAAAAACATCTATTTTTGTTCTCTCTCTCTCTCTCTCTCTCTCTTTGTATCTCTTTGATAGTTATCGATTAAATTAACATAAATTCAATTAAAAATTTACATAATTGTGTTTATCAATTTCAATTAAATTAAAGTAGTTTTAAGTAGCAAAAAAAGACATATTTATTTAATTAATTAGATGCAATTTCTCATCACTAAAATAAGTACAAATTATAGTGCGTCAAGTTCGACCCTACAACACCCTGTTGGTTATTAATGGTAGCTATCAAAAATTAATGATCAACCCTCGTATTAATACATTTTATAACTTGTGCATTAGGTTGGTAGGTAAGAAGGGTTTCACTCACTTTCACTTTTAATCCTGTGAACTGAAAGAAAAGAGAAGAAAATAAGAGAAAGAGATGAAAGAAGAGAAGTCACAGATATAATCGCCCAACACATCCCATTCACCTAATAACCGTTGGCTCCAGAAGCAAGCTTACTCTAAGGTTGAGCTTTATGAGGGTTGACAGTTCTATGACCGTCAAGTCCTCTAGCTTATCCAGAAATTGCCGGCCTAGCCACTTCATCCTAGTCAGCTGGTGTCAAGGACATTTACAAAGTAAGTGTTCCACTGACTTTAGATCATCCTCGTCCTTGCACATCCTACAAAACCCTAAATTTCCCGCGTCCCATTTCATGGTCAGCGCCGCAATGCAACAGTATCCAGTTAAGAAACCTATGACTCTCCTCAGACAATATCTATCAGCGCCCAATAGGAGGTTCGTTCGTGCAGAGTCAATTCTCAGCCACAGCGTCCCCAACACTCTGCAGTCACTCCTACCCTCACATTTTTGCTGACACCTACCTAAAACCTTATCCCCTACCAGAAACTCAAAGGAGGTCTGACACTTTCACAATCCCCCGACCTTACTAGTGCCGAACCACCACGAGCTAGCCCATCAGCTATTTAATTATGCTTTAGAGTACACTATATTATGGTTCTAATATTTATATAGGTTTTGTGCGTTTTTAAAGATTTTTTTGTGGGGGAATTGGACGAGAGCTAGAGGAAATTAAGGACCGACGCTTGTTAAATTAGTGTAACAGATTTCTACTTCTATTTACCTTAATTTTAACAGTTCTTATTACAATAACAATGTATATTTGAGATTTAAGCCTTTCAAAGTAATATTTTTAGGAAGGGTTTGTACGGGAGCTATCGTCAATGGGCATCGTCCTTTAATCAAAAACAATGGTACGTGCCAAGTTTCATTAAGATACATTTAATATAGCGGCCTGAAATTTGTTCACAGCGCTTACATGGACAGCCAGCCAGATGGACGGACATCGCTAGACCGATTGTAGTAGCAATATTGTTACTGCCCGTTACAAACTTATGCACACACGCATTATACCCCAACAACCACGGATGGTGTAGGGTATAAAAATCAATTAACCTCCTTTTTATCCAAAATCTTGAAATTTCATTAAATCATAAAATAAATGTTTTTTGTTGCTATTATTAAGAAAAGAGTATTCTTAAGAGTGAGATTGAAAAACTCTTAACACATGTTTTCAATTAAGTGGTACTATGGCAGTTGTAACAATGGGTTCTAAGAAGGCTGCTCCCATTCATAGGTCTTCATAAGGTGTTCCCTTATTTTTGACCTTAATTGGTAGCCTGTCAGTATGTAAGAAAGCCCTTGAGTGGTAAAAGAATAATAATATGGTATTTGCACCAAGAGAAACAAATCCTCCAAACTTCCCGGATCTAAGGCCAATGGTGAAATATTAAAATTAAAATCGTAATTTAATTGAAATCTAACAATGAAATTGTTTCATTATTTCAACATACCCGTGGCTATCACTTTGAGGTTATCACTTCTATAATAACTGAAATCGAAAAGTTCTTAACATACGTTTATGTTACTATTAAGGAAACCATTAAACGTACAGTCTTTGCAAATAATATTTTAATAGTTTTATTCATTAGTAATGAAATATTTAAGCTTTTAAGGAAAACCTTCCATTAACGTTTTCATAGTGCTCTCAGTCACTTTTCTCGAACTGTTATTCCAACATCGTTTAAAATCTGCCACACTTTTGGACACATTTTTTGTGTTCTTCAATCTACTTTTAACAAGAGCTCCAAAGAATTTGAAGAATTTAGAATTTATTTTTGGTTTAAATACCAAATTATGGTTCTTGTTCCACTCAAGGACTTGCGCCAGGACATCAAATCAGGTCAAAAATAAGTGGACATCTTTTGAAGTCTTATGAATGAAAGCAGCATTTTATGTTAACATTTCTTAATGTAAATTTCGGTATTTAAAGAGTCCGTTCCAAAAATTAGTGTTTCCTTTGCCACAACTTCATATTGCTTGCAACACCAAGTATTTTTTTGCTTGTTTTTAGGACCCAAACATTTCTTTAACATTCCCTCGTGCATACGCAATATAAAATAATTAAGCTGGAGAAAAAATATTGTTTTATTGACTTCAATTTCCGTGCTCTGTTTTTTGCTTCAACTTTTTTAACTGCGTTCCTGTTTGGAAACTTCTGAGATTTGTATATTTTTAAACCTGCCCTAGCACGAAGCAAACAGGTCTTCTTTCCTACCGGATGTATTAGAAGCTCTTTTCAAAATTCTGCTTTTCTATTTACCATTTTTTAGCAAAAATAAATCTTCGATACCTTTCACCACAAATATGTGTGAAGTAAATACGTTACATGTCGTACATATACATATATAAGAGCTTTTATTATATATAACATAGGAAGATGTAATGAGTCATGAAATTAGCTCTATTTTTGGCTATAACTATATTTCTACTGAACTGATTTCGATATTTTTTGGATCGGTATTTCATGTACATACAACTTCATATTATGGCAAAGTTTTGTTGTAATTTTTCAATTTATAATTGTCACTTATTTTTCGTTATTTCTAAGCTTATGATTGAAGTTGCCTCAGATATCTGTCTATATATTTTTATATATATTTAATAGATATTTCTAATACATAGTTCAAATGGTAGTGTATAGTTTTTTTTCATCTCCTTTTCAATAAAAATAACTTTTATTATGTGATTTAATGAAATTTCAAGCTGTAAGATAAAAAGGAGGTTAATTGAGGTTTATAGATATGAGAAATTGAAATTAATTAAGTAAATAAATATGTTCTTTCTTTGTTACTCAAAATTATCTAATTGAAATTGATAAATATAATTATGTAAATTTATAATTGAATTTATGTTAATTTAATACAAATAATCGAAATAAAAGAGTTAAACCAAAATTGATGTTTTTAAATATAATTTGAGTTGAGAAAGAAAAATAAATTAAAATACTGTCAACATAATTCTAGAAACTTAATTTGAATGATTAAGTAGTTGATTATTATCAAGTTTTTATTTTGATTGTTCTGTTATTAACCCTTAAACGTGAATTCGTATGATTACTTCACTGATATCTTGTTTTCTTCTATTTGTAATAGTTCATGTTTTAATGTATTTTTTTTCATTTCATTGGTGCTTTTTGGACTACCATATTAGCCACAAAGGGTTAATATTACTAATATATTGACAGTTTTAACGACAACATTTTATTTTAATATTTAATTGAAACATATTCATCTTCATGAATTTGTCTTAAAGTTAATTAATCACTTCAATTATTTTCAAAAATTTTCCCAGAATTTAGGAAATAATTGCTTAATGATGAGAACCACATTTATGTATATAAATTCTTTCATAAATATTTAAGTTAATTCAAGAACATTAAATATGATCTTAAATTTTGCTCATTTAAAATGAACTTAAATTTAAATGAACTGTAACTTTCATTTTTTCTAATTTTATTATTAATGGAAAAAATGTATTAATGGAAAAAATTCTTCATTGATCTGGTTAATTTAAATAAGGTCATTTTTCATAATTTAGGCTTATTTTAAACTAACAACAATTGTTATTGGTTTATCCGCTTCACATATAAAATAGGTCGTTCCATTACATCTCTAATCATTCATTTATTTTAATTTTCATCATATTTGTGCAATTCCATGATGAAAAAAAGCAAACATGTTTGTAAATTAATTAATTTATTAATGAAAATATTTAAAAGTCTCATTTTGTTTATTCAACTAAAATGTATGTGAAAACATCTTAATAAGCAATTTCTGTCATAAATCCCATATTTCTTAAATTTTGCTTCTTATAAGTCATCAATTTAAATTGCTTAAAATGAATTAATATTATTTAAAACTTTAAAATTAAATATGTACGTATGATTAATATCAATTATCAAAATAAATATTAATCATACGCTGCAATAGCAATGTGTTTTCTATAAGATTTTTCATTTCCAAAAGAACTAAATTAATTAAACGTGTTTCATGCAATACAAGATTTGAAATATTTTTATATCCTCCACTACTACAAGTGGAGTTTTATTAACTTTGTCATTCCCTGTGTAACGGCAATCAGTAATCGACATTAAGTATATATATTATTGCAGTTATGTTCGTCCGTCTGTTGGAAACTTTCTCACGTCTAGAATAATTATTCGAGTTCTGTTCGATATCTGAGACAAACTCGAAAATTCCAAAAAAGAATTTTTCTAATCTCGTTCAAAATGAACATCGTTTTTTTACTAAAGGAAATATCAGACTACGAAATTTAAGTCAAATATCAATCTGTTAAAATTTTTCAGTTTAAAAAGGTTATGTCAGATATCAGTCTATAACTTTGATTCCGATTTGAAACCGATTTTACCGATTAAAGTTATGAAACTTCTTAGATCAATAACAAACATTTAGATCTTAAAATTATTGCGGAAGTGAACCTGCCAACATCAGACAGACGGACATAAATAGCTAAATCAACCCACATATTGATTCAATGTATAAATAAGGAGTGAAACCAAATTTTATTTGACTTATTTGATCAAGTTACATTAAAATGAGCGATCACAAATAGGTTGCGTACCTAAATTATTAAATATTTTTCAACAAACCTTAACTTGGTCCTAAACACTTAAAGGTCCATCGTTAAACTCCTTCCAATATTATCAAAGAGTACTGGGAGAACTTCTTTGTTGATAGAAAACCTGATTTGGGTAGAAGGAATGCTCCACATGATGTTTGTGAAGCCAAAAGAGTTCCCAACAGAGGAATGCAGAGCGATTAGCTCAAAGCTCGGCCTTTTTGGTACGAAAGGATAAAGCTAAAGCAGGTTTAAAAGCATACAGGGATCAACAAGTTCCTGACTGGAACCTTGCTAAAAATTTAGAACCCAAAAAATATTTTTGCTATCTAATGAACGTTTGTTGTGACACATTTTTCCCAATTTTCCTGTCAAAAATTTTATGTTCTTGATGCCGAAGGAAATTCCAAAGAAATAAACTTTAGGTTTAGGACACCAAAGCAGTCAAAATTTCTCAAAAAGTTCTTGGTATAGCAAACAGTATGCGGTTGCGGCAAAATAAGCGGCTCTATAAAAACCGAAACTTGCATCAAAGAATGTTTATAAAACAGGCTTTTTCCATTTATAAGACTTCATAATGTGTCCACTTATATTTGACCTGCCACAAAAGGGAAATAAGCCCTTTAGTGGTATAAGAACAATAATGTGATGGTTGTACTAAGAGAAAAGAGAATTATAGAGCCTAAAAGGGAGTCCAAAAGTGTGGAAGATCTTTAACAGAGTTAGACTACCTTTTCGAGCAAAGCGTGAATGGAAGTGGTTTCCGAAAAACGTTCGAAATTTCATCACTAGTGATTTTGTTTTTTGTTAATTTTAATAATAATTTCAATCAAATAAAAAATCCAAACAGTAATTGTAACTTATTTCATTTTTATTAACATACATGTATGTTAAGAATTTTTCAATTTCACTTTTAACATCTCAATTCTTAAATAAATTTTTGGCAAATTTTTAACATTTTAACAAATTCTTGACGGGGATTTCAAAATTCTTCTGCTATAAAATGACTAATAAAAAAATTATTCATTGATCTGGTTTATTTAAATAAGGTCGTTTTTCCAAATTTATATTTATGTTCCCCTTTCAAAACACACTAACAACAATTGTTTTTGGTTTATCCGCTTCACATATAAAATAAGTCGTTCCATTACATCTCCAATCATTCATTTGATATTTTGATTTATTATAAAATAATTCTATACAATGCTCTTCACCTCTATAATTATCAGGTTGTCCAGGAGACCAATCAGCAAAACCAACCCTTTCACCTGTACTATACCAATAATAATCTCCCTCTGCATCTAAATCTGAACCAGATAACCACCAGGTTTTAGAGGGATATTTTTCAGTAATATAATCTGATAGATGTTGTAATTCCTCAGCAGATTCCAAAGAGGCCAAGAAACCGCCCAAAGAACGACATATTAAAAAGGCCTTGTACCAAGTTACCTGGAATAATTTTTTTGTAAAATTTTTCTTATTATTTCTTTGTTATTTTTCTTACCTTATTCTGTCCAAAATAATATAATTTCTGGCCAATTTTTGTAAATGGATGAATATTCAAATCATCACCAAAACCTTCAAGAATCTTTTTTATTAAAGTTCATTTGTTTTATATGGTATTCCAAATACTTACCATCCAAAATTGTTGTAGACACCTGGATGGTACGTGAGGCTAAAGCTGGAGAAGCCATAATTAGTAGAGAACAAAATTTCAAAATCTTTGGAAACATTTGGAATTCAAGATGCGTATGTTTAGATGAATTTTTATAATTTGATTAATGTTATTTTCAAATTATTTAGAAAAAAACATAAGAAACAAATTTTCTTCTTCCCTATAAAACACCGGCATATTCAGCTCAACACAACACCTGCCGGCAAACTAAAAACTGCGTGACAAAATGATCACTTAAGAGAATGGAAATCAGATGCCTTATTTGTTAATAAATGGCATTATCATCTGATATTTTCCTAATTTAAGTCACTATTTGCCGCAGAAGTGTTTCCATCAATTCGTTTTAAATTCTCTCGAATTTATAAAATCGTTGATAAGAAAATTTTATAACGTTTTCTTATCAGCTTGAACTAGGGACTTCCCTGTCAATTTATGATAAATTTGAATTTTATAAAACAATAAGAAATAATGAAATTAACCCATTAATAACCATAATTTGGGGAAAAAAGTACCAACAAAAGGTACGAAAAGTACCAACAAAAGGTACGTGAGTTACCAAATAATGGCTTATCAAATTAATTTTATATATATTTACTTGTAAGAAATAATTCAAAAAGTACCATTGCAGATTTGATTTTCAGAATACAATAAAAATAATCAAATTAACCCATTAAAAACAATAATTTGGGAACAATTTATAAAAAAGTGCCAACAAAATACAATATTTAATCTATGTTAACTGTAACATATAATTCAAAAAGTACCATTGCAAAAATTCGAAAAAGTACTTTTTTAAAAGTACCTACAAATTCCTTTTTTTAAAGCAACTTTAAATACTCTTTAATTTTTATTTTTATTTTTTAATTACCACAAAAACTCAGTAATAAATAATAAAATTAATAAAAAAGTACCATAACAATAATTCACAAAAGTACCTTTAAATTCCCTCTTTAGAAAAACCCTTTAATCCATTTCTATTCTATTTTTTTAATTATAAAAAATTCAATAAAGTACATTTAGTATAAACAAAAAGTACTATAATGTCATGCGACTAAATTATGCGTTACTGGTACGATGTCAGCAATCAAATAGTACCTCTAGAAGATCTAAAAAGTACGATAAATTTACCTCATATAATTTTTAGTCAAAAAAACTAATATTAAATAAAAGATAAGGAAGAGCAATAGAAGTAAAATAGACATAGATTAAGACGAAGAAATAAGAAGAGAAAGAGGGAGAAATATGTATTCCATAATCTGATCGAGGACCTAGCCTGTCTAGAAATGACCGGCCCACTCCATTTCATCCTCGTCAGCTGCTGTCGAGGGCATCTACAAAGTAAATGTTCTATGGACTCCATCTCATTATCATTTTCTCACATCCTACAGACACCCAGATGTCGAAAATAATATGTCTTTTCTTAGACAGACTCTGCCGATGTACAGAAATAGGTTCGTGCATGCAGGATCAATCCTCAGTCATAATGACTTTAATACCCTACAGTCACTCCTGTCTATCCATATACGCTGAGCCCTCCTCAAGACATTGTCCAATATAGCACCACAGCAGAAGCACAAAGGACCTAGACCATGAAAAGTTACCCTCTTTACTGCTAGGCACGTCTTAAATGATTAGAGTTTTCTGAAACTTACTTGGTTTGGCATATTGAAAAAGAGGAATAATATTCTGTGGACCGATGAGTCAACAACAACAAAACATGACGTTTCTATTGCCATGGTATGGAGGTGCTGTACTACCGTGTTGCACTAATTAACAGTATTAAAACTAAATAAAAGTTTCAGAATAATGGAAACACTGTAATGAAATGGTCTGACCAGTCTTTCGATGTTAATTTGTGTATATACAAGGGGTCGGTAATTAAAACGATCAATTGTAGCAATCTTTAGACCACTTTAGAGCAGACATGGAACTCTATTATCTTGGAAATGTGCCAGAATGTAAAAAAATTAATAGGAAGACGCTCTTTGGCTGTTATTACCAAGAAGGAGAAACAATAAAATGCTAAAAATAAATAGTGAGAACAATTTGACAAAATAATACTAAAATATTAAACAACAATTATTTACTTTTGGCTTTTTGTTACAGTTGAAATCGGGTGGTGCTATTATTTTGACTCGAAGTTTTATCAACACTGGAAAAAATTTATTTAAAAAAAGATATTGAATAGAAATCTTTTTGTTTCTTCTTCTTTGTCTTTTTATTCATTTGTGATTTTATTAAAACATAATAATGACTTATTAAAGAAGATGTATGTATGTGGTGCTATTATTTTGACCGCAGCTGTATATGTATAGAATATTAGAATTTTGAGTAAATATCGTTATACGTTTCATTTTTATTAATAATTTTATTTTTCAAAAAAATTCTTAATTTTAAGTCTCGAATGTTCGATAAAAATTGTGAATCTACAAGTTCTAACGTTTCCACAGATTTCAAAAATTTATTTAAAACATGTTTATCCTCAGCTGACAATCCCACTAAAACTAGTCTTCCTCTAGACAAACTTAGTTATTTTCCATAAATTTCAGCGGCAATTCAAATCAAACTTTTCAATCAACTTTTTAAGCAATTCAAATCAGACAAATATTTCGTTATAATAATTAACATTAAAATTTCGCTAATTAATAAATGAAAACTTAATGAAAACCAGTTTTAAATTAATGGTTTCTCTCAATATATTTGATAATGCCAAGTTAAGTGTTTTACAAATGTCATTTAATATCGACTGACTGTCAAAACATTTAAATAACTGTAACACAAATTTGTTTTCAATACAGAGCATAACTATATTTCATGGTCAAATAATGCAAAAAGAAATGTAATGAAATTAAAAGAAAACTGGTTATTTTATTGTAACATGAGACCAGCTACAAACATACAATTCCCCTTCACCTCTCTAAAATGAAGATGAAAGAAAAATGAAAGTTTGATTATTGTTTGTCTAAAATTTTTTGGTCACTAAGATAAATAAATGATGAATCAATAAATAATACAACAATAAAGATGAGGCCGTTTTTTTATTTGGCAACAATGTTGCTTTAACTCAAGAGAAACATGTTGCTAATTATTGCAAAAAAGCGAACAAATGTTTCTTATTAATGTTGAATAAAGTATACTAGAGCCCCGAGTTGTGTCGTTAATGGGGAGGAACGCGACACAAATCGAATCAACTTTTTCTAAATTTAATTTGCTGGGGAAAATATTCGAAATAAAGCAAAAACAAATTGTATCTACATATAAATAAAATTGGATCTGTGTTCTTTTGTTTGTTTGTTTGTTTCTTTATTACTTTGAAACTTATTGACAGCTTAACTACTGGACCGATTATGTGAAAATTTCTCAGAATGATCCTCATATACCCGAAAGTGACATGGACTACAAAAAAAAATTGCGATAGGACATGGAGTAGAATTACCCCCCATACAAAACAAATAATGATTATTAAATATCTTAAGAAATCTAACAGTTAGAATTTTCAATTACTTCTTCGAGGTACTGTTTAACTGAACAAATGTAGGATGGATAGGATCAGGGGGAGAGTTAACCCCCATACAAAGAAAATATTAATCATCGAAAATTTTCTAATTTGTTCCCAATAATTTCTTCAAGGAACTATTTTTAAAATGTGGCGCAGACAGAATCAGGAGGAGTGGTTGCTCCCAAACAAGGCAAATTTTGATCATCGAATATTTAAAAAACTATAACAGTGAAAATTTTTGAATTTGGTCCCAACCACTTTATTAAGGAACTGTTTTACTAGACAAAATGAATGACGAATACCCGTATAAAATTTTCAAGTAACTATTTTACTAGACAGAATGAAGGTCAGATAGGATCATGGGGAGGGTTGTCCCCCATACAAAAGAAAAACAAATATCTTAAGAACTGTAAAAGCAAGAGTTCTCAAATTCGACCTTAATCATTTACTCAAGAATTTCCTTTTCTGTTTGAAATATTGGACGGGCAGGATCAAGGGGAAAGGCTCACCCATACAAAACAAATATTAATTTTTTAATATCTAAAGAACTTTAAAAGCGGTAATATTCAAATTGGTTCTTTACTGGCCAAAATGTTGGACGGATAGGACCATGGGGTTGGGTAACACCCACTTTTAAAGAATAAGCTGTCCATCCAAACTTTGCTGGCTTCGAAATCATCAAAACTTCTACTAGATACAGTACTTTTCTTAAGGCCGGAGTAAATAGAAAGAACTTAAATTTTTATTACGTCTTTGTTTAGAGGAACTCTTCGCTTGTTTTGATCATGTATCCAAATTGAAAGTAGGGACTTCATCTTAACCAATAAGGGATTTTGTGCTATGTTATCTTGTTTAGATTGGAGGGGTGTGACAATTTTAGATAATTGATTTATTTTATCACCGTCTAGGCGCTAGTCCAAGAGCTTTTCCAGTATTAACAGCCTTTTTACCCGATTTAAAACGTTCCATTACGTCAAATTCCAATTCCAAACTTATTACTTTTCTTTTGCTTTAACTAATTTTTAACGTCCTTATTGTACTTTGACGAAGCAGACACTTGTTCTTAGCACCACAGTAAAAAATTAACCATTTCTAGCGACGCAAATCCAAATCAAAACAACGAAAATCGGGATCAAAACGACTCAAATCAGACCATCGCAACTCCAAATTGCAAAGACACAAATCGAATTTTTTTCAGTTCTTAAAAAGCGGCGTAAATAGAGACGACGCAAGTGGGAGCTTTAGTGTAAAGATGGATAATAATTAAATGTTGCTATAAAGGTTTTAAACAGGCTGCTTTATATGTATCTGCAACAAATGTTGCTAGACAAATGTAATTTAAAAAATATATTAAAATGTTTTCAATTTGTATGTTGCAACATTTAAACTAATGTTGCAACATTTGTTTAAATTTATTTAAGTAACTTTTTTTAGGAAATTGTGTCGTTGCCTTTAAGAATCTATGTGTTCAAGGTAAAGTTAGCTAAAAGTTTGTAACAACTTTAGACCTCAACACTTCAAAAGAAACTTTTTTTACAAACAAACAAACAAACAAAAATAAACTCCTCAAATAAATGTGTACATGTAACATGAACTTGATAAGAAAAAATGCCGGTTCTTTAGTCTGTTTTGCTTACACTTTTCTACACTAAAGGTACCCACCCACACCACTATACGTGTATCTCTGTGTGTGAGTGAGGCAGCAAAAAATTTACATTGAATATTCATTCTCGCTCTGTTCAAATTGATGAGAGAGCAGCAGTCGTTTTTAGTGTAAGTGAGAGGTAAGCAGACAGAAAATCTGTATGTCTGTTCTACACTCATTTAAGGTATATTCCACTCTGCAAAAAATATATGCGGCATTACCGAATCATAACAACCCTTCACCAGTTACATTTTAGAAAAATTTTTATGAATTCATTTTATTTTTTATCAGCTTAAATTCCGTTTATGGAAAAAACGCTTTTTATGGAAGCTGCAGTCAAAACTTGGTCTAATATTTTCGAAAATTCTCACTCATGTTGATACCGAGCCAAAGTTAGGAGTAACGAATTATATTAAAATATTTTAATATTAACAAGTTTTATCAGGTGAAAACCATTTCTGGAAAGAGTCCCTAAAATAAGGTAAATGTGTTCGGATGTTCTAAAGTTTGTCATAATTTTTATGCCAAGTAAATAATTATTAGTGTAAATTATATATCATAACCGATTTTTATTAGCTTAAAAAGGCTTCCTGCAAGGGCCTTTTGTGAGAGCTTTAGTCATGTATGTTCAATAGTAATAATCCATATTTAAGGGTTTTATCACACTGTAACCCCACTACGTGAAATAGATCTTATATGGAAACTATAGTCCAGGGACATAGTGACCCATGACAACTAAGAAAAATTATTGTACTGAAATTCCATGAAAAAAATCATTATACAAATAATTGTCTATTCCGGGAAGAGGCCTTATTTTAAGGCTTTAACCAAACATGAACCGATATTCAAGAATTAGTAATTAAAAAATCTGTAGCCTTTTATCTACTGAACTGAGTTTGGTAATTTTTGGCGTATAACTGTACATTATGGGAAAAGGTTTTTGCTCTAACAAAGGTGTATTACTTTTATCTTATTGGACCGATATTGGTGATTTTAAGCTGGAAAGTTTTTAGCATGCATTTCGATCAGAATTAATTGAATTCAAGATATTAATTTAGAAGTGACTTGGCGTGACTATTCTGGCCGATTCCAATAAATTCGGTTATATAGTCTAGGCGGGGGAAAATTTCAAACATTCGGTCGGTGATACATATGAAAGGACTGATATACTAATATAGCTAAATCGACTCAGATTTTGAGAAGAATATATAATATTATATGGGGTCTTAGACGACTTGATCTTTAAAGAAGATCAAGCAGCAGTTACCTGTCGATTATACATTTGTACTGCTATGACTTTACCTTCATTATACATATCGAGGGATGATCATTTAGAGTGAAATATAATGATATTGAGGAAATATTTGTTCAAGTATTTTAATTATATTTGTATTAGTGTTACATATGAGGAAGATTGGTCCGCAAATGACCACCGCTTCATTATAGAGGTTTAAAATAGTCTTTTTTTCCTTCCTGCGTTATAGTGTGAGTTGTTATAAAGTCGTTCCTAATATAAGACTTCTACTTGTTTCGTTTGCAAAAAGAAAGAACATTTTTAAATGTTGTTGAAAGACAGTGTTGTCAATTTTTCTCCAATTTTAGCATCTAAATAAAGCTTAAATCCGCAACTATTGCAGATCTGATTTTATTGGATGAGAAGTATGCAGCTTTATAACTTGTAATCACTGTAAAAAACAAAATTGTTGTTTCTGATTCTGATCCACTTTCAAGGTTATAAAGCCACACTCTATATACTTAGTGTTGTCAAGTTTTTTCCATTTTAGCATCTAAAAAAAGCCAAAATCAGCAACTATTGCAGATCTGATTTTATTGGATGAGAGGAGTGCAGCTTTATAACTTGTAATCACTGTAAAAAATTCTGATCCATATTTAGGGTTATGAAGCCATACTATTCCGCAATCGCTATATCAAATTAAACCCAACCAGGCAATTCAAAGTTACAGATTTATTTCTGGTGCCAACATGTTGCAGAAAAGGATGTTGTATTTTTGGTATTTTACTACCACATTTATATCGCCTTAGGAGCTTTACTATACGCTAGAATTTCCGCAAATCCCTAAAACTCAATTTTTCCAGCGATGGTCACTTCAAAATCGCCAGATTTAGCGGAAAATCTCTATATTAGCCACCTGTTTGAAAGAACAACATAAAATGAGAGTTTTCTATTTTTTGTATTTTTTCTCTGTCATGTACTATTTGGGAGAGTAATTGAGCAGAGAATACAAAACAGTTGTTTTTTGTACAACCGGAGTCCTATTTCAATACCACAATCTTTTTTAAGTTATGGTAGGACAAGGAAAAACAAATAGACTTAAGCAAAAATGGCAAATACACCTTCAAATTCATAAACTAAATAAAGAATATTGGGGGTCTTTAAAAATATTTAATATTGACCAGGACCACTATGTTCGCTTGATCCAATTTTAACAGCTCATAATGCATAAAACCTTTCTGATACACCCAAACATTACCCAGACGTCTTAGATTCGGCATTTACCAGCCTTTACATAACATTTTTGCACAACCACTCAAAAAATATATAAATTTAATTTTGAAAAGCTTTTTGAAATTTAAATTTTTATTATTTCAAATATAAAAAAATATGTATTTATGTTAATGTATTTCATTATACAAGTTTTTCTATAAGTTTTTGTTCTCTATTTTACGCTCTTGTCCTACCACAACTTAACATGAATTGTGGTAAACACAAAAACCTTTGTTTTTTTTTTCGGTTGTAACAGAGATTTCAAAAACAGACCTTTTTATAATTCAAATACTGAAATTGTCACCTAAAATGTAATACAAAACAAAGAAAAAAAGACATATAACGGCATTTGTACACACCTGTACGTGAGTCAATCTCTATTGTCTCTCTCTTTAACTGTTCATACTTTATATTAACATTGAGAAAAAATTACTGTCTTAACATGCTTCTTTTCACATTTTTCTCTTAGTTTTTACAGACAAATGGAAAAAATGAAACTTTTAACCGGCTTTTTTCTATATTAAACTTTAGAGCGTGACAATAGAAGAAAGAGACAGAAAATGTAATTATTTTTCAGATTATTTTTATACCCTAAACCACCGTAGGTGTTAGGGTATTACACGTTCGAGCTGATCTTTTTACATTGCAAAAAAAATGGTTTGACTCAGAATCACTTTCTAAGTCGATTTAACGACATTCGACCGTCCGTCCATTCGTCTTATTGTCTGACTGCCCGTCTAGCTGTAAATGCAAATGTTTTGAGAATTGCAGGAAATTGGGTACATACTATTATTTTGGCCTAGAGACGAAGCTTATTAAAATTGGTCATTTTCGGTCCAATATTTAAAGAACTTCCCTTACAAATATACCATCCCGGAAATAGATTTTTAA
>PYHX02000495.1:82990045-83049473 GCA_004302925.2 Cochliomyia hominivorax | reverse complement strand
GTAATTAATATTTTCTAGTATATATATGTTATTTCTTAGCTTTCATTTGCTGTTTCTATTTTTAAAATTGCTTTAGAATTTCGGGAGTTATGGAAATTTTTCTTGCAAAAGTCGTGAATTAATATTAATCATACGCTTAGTAAAAATAAAGTTTTCCTGAATTAAAAGACAAAATATAATAAAATAAAGTTTTTAATATTAAAGCAGAATGTCTTAAATACTAGTAAATAGAACCAAAAGGATCATGTTCGTTTCCAAAAAAAAAGAAGAAAACATTTATGTTTAAAAAATCAAAATTTCTGAAAATTAAAATTTTCTATATAATTAATTTTTTCATTATTAATTTAATATGTGGATTATGTATGATTTAAATATTTTATTTTCCAAATTTATTAGCTTTAATATGCAGATTTTACTTTGTAATTAGGCCTTGAAGTTTTGAAGATATAAGCGATTTTCTCCACAAACCCCGTAATTAATATTAATCATACGCTCAGTATAATAAATTTTATAAGGCATAATTTTTAAGAGAAATCTAAGGAAAATATATTTAATATTAAATTGATAAACTTAATAATAATTTGATCTATTTAAATTAATTTTAATTGATTTTTTTTTATTTTAAGGACCAAATAATTTTCATTTTTGTCCTTTTTAAAAAATCGAACAATTCTATTTTCTGTTAGATTAAAAAATATATTTTGTCCTGAATTTTTTCTTTCAAATCCTTTGACTTTTGAATCATTTTAGACGTTTAAATCAATCTTATCTTTGTTCCCATTTTTAAATTCCCTTTTTTATGTTCAAAATCATTTATTTAAATCCCTTTTAAATAGTTGTTGATGTCGTACAAACTGTTATGCCAAGAATTTCATGTGTTTAGTTTTTGTTGTTGTTGTTTTTTTTAATGTAAAATTATTTCCTTTTTTATTTCCTTGACTTTGTTTAAGGGTCTATAAGTGTTTTTCTTATTCATTCGTATGGCATTATTGTTGTTGTTGTTATTTCTAGAAAAAAAAGGAAACCATAAAATCTCATATAATCGCTCTATTTAACACATTTTATGATGTCATTTATTTTTGGTTTTAAGGCTTAAAAACAGCAAAAGTAGGAAACAAAAGTCTGAAGGAAAATAAGTCAGAAAAAAAGGTGTTAAATAAAAAAAAGAAGTTTAAAAATGAGAACAATATTGACGAATAGGAAAAGCGCTATATTGGAAATTGAAATGAGGATTTTGTTAGCTTTCATTTAAGATATAATTTTTAAAAATCTCTTGAAATTAGAAAAAATTATCTAAGATTTTCCGTAGTGATCTAAAAATTAATATAAATCATACGCTTAGGAGTACAAAAAAATAATTTAAAAAAATAGAACAGAATTACAGATTATGTTGGATTTCAATTTTAAAATCCTTTAACAAATGAACACGCTTTTCAAAATTACCTAAAGTGACCTCTGATTTAATATTAATCATACGTTGAGGTTTACCAAATTGTAATTTGTTTAATAAATGGAACTGATTTGCCGATTTTGTTAGATTTCTTTAAGGGTACAATTTAAAAATCCCTTAAAAATTGAGCACGCTTTTCAAAATTACCTTAAGCGATCTCTAAATTAATATTAATCATACGTTTAGGGTTACCAAATTGTAATTTGTTTAATAAATGGAACTGAATTTCAGATTATATTTAGATTTTATTAATGGTATAAATATTAAAGGTCCCTTGAAAATAGAACAAGTTATTTATATTATCTCAAGTGATTTAACGTAATATTAATCATACGCTAAGTGACATAAAATTGTAGTTTTTCTATTAAAATTGTAATAGATTTTTGAAATTTGTTTAAGTTTGAATTTTTAATTAATATTTAAAACTTTTAGCTAATTTCCTTTCAGTTTTAATTTTTAAAATCGCTTTAGCCAAAGTTATGCAAAATTTTCCTTACGTATACCAGATTTAATATTAATCATACGTCTAGTAGACTATTTTATATTAATTAATTTAGTTTTCTAAATTAAACCTAAAAACTATATTTAACGACTTCTAATTGAAGTTTATTTCTTTAAAATATCTTTGGAATTGTTTAAGCTTGCTGAAATCCACATAAATATTAATCATACGTCACTAGTTTAATTTAATAGAACTTGAATGAAATTGAAATTTAAATAAATTTTAAAATTTTTTTATTCTATTTTGTAAAAATCCCTTTAATATGATATATGTACCATACTTTGGAATAAGTTCTAGGTTAATTTCCTAATAAAATTCTGAAGAAAAGTTCTTGTAAAAAACACAATTTTAATTGAAATAAAATTTTAAAAATGCTTAGCTATTTTTTATCATTATAATTTATATATCATTTAAAAGCTATATATAGCAGCTTTTAATTACGGTTTAATTTTTTAAAATATCTGTGTAATTGTTTGAGTTATAGCTCATTTTCTTTACTAACCTCTGAATTAATATTAATCATACGTTATCGTCTAATTTATTACAACTTTAATATAACTCTTTGAAGCAAAAATGCTTTTAGGATGAGCTTAGTATTCAAATGCTATAGTTTGTATATTAAAGACAAATTCTTAATATACAAATACAGCTTCTGAATTCTTGTTAAACAAGGGCTGCCTACTGGCTTCAGCTCCGGGAAAGGTGGAGGATTTTTTTCCCCTAGTACATATATATTATTTTGTATAACTTATATATAATTTGATAACTATAGTTTCAGTCTTTAAGATGCAGTTTTGTTCTGTTAGATATTTTCATAGTATTTTCACTTATTTGCCATTCTTTTCCAGACAAAATTTTAATGAAAAATAAAATTGTAGTTTTATTAATTTTTTAAAATTACTTCAAGTCTTCAGTTATTTTCATTTATATATTTTATGAAAGTCACTTTCATTAGCTTTCATCTCCATATTTACTTTTGAAAATATCTCTGCATTTGACAGAGTTAGAGACAATTTTCTCCAGTAACCTTAAAATTAATATCAATCATACGCCTACAAGAAGAAAAAATTTAATTGCAAATAAAATTTATAAATATATACATTATTGAAAACTATAATTTTAGACTTTCAGACGCAGTTTAGTTCTTAAAGTATGTTTATTAACGTTGATGTTTTTGTCATTTTCTGTGGAAAATTTTTAGTAAAAATTAAAATCGTAATTTAATACATTTTTAAAAATTATTTAAAGCTTTCAGTTATTTTTATTTATATACCGTTTGAAAGCTTAGTTTGTGAGCTTTTCTATCCATTAATTTTTATTATATTTTATAATTGACAGAGTTAGAGACAATTTTCTCCAGTAAACCTAAAATTAATATCAATCATACGCCTACAAGCAGAAAAATAAAAAATAAAAAATAAAAAGGATTCAATTTCATATTTGTGGTGCTCTGTGTGTTTGTCTGAGTTTTATGTCACTTTGAAACCCTTTTTCAAAGAGGAGATTAGAAAAACCTAAAGTCAGAATTCTAACAAAAAATTTATTTTCAAAATTGATTTTAACTAATTTTTCAAAATTATTTAAACCTTGAAATGATCATGTTTTATATATCATTTGTTAGGTAATTTCCTAAGCTCTCATTTTCAGTTTTACTTTTAAAAATATGTTTAAAATTGCTTCAGTTGGAGGTCATTTTTGGTAGCAACCTCATAATTAATATTAATCATACGTCATATTGGATTTTTTTGTTTATTATTGAAAATTTATATAAATTTTAAAAATAAAAATTTAAATTACCATTATTTTCTAAGTAGGGCTAACAAAAACATTAAAGTTCACACCAAAAAGCATTTCATTATCAGGAATAACAGCAAACTTTTTAAGAGCTTTTAAAAATTTAAATATTTAAATCTCGAAAAAGGTCATTTAAGCCTAAAAATATGCTTGCAAGAAATCACAAGAAAAAAAAAAGAAACAATTTCAAATTCTGTAATTTGTTTTTGCCAAAAAAGCCAACAACTCAGAACACATTTTCTTTAAAAAGGCCAGAGGAAATCTTCTAAAAAATATCTCCAGAGGAATACATTTACTTCAATGTATTTTGTGTTTTTGGCAAATTTCCCATAAGGAAATGAAACACATGCACAAATACACACTAATACATATTTTGGTAATATAAATCCCTTTATTGTTTGGCCCTTTTTTTTGCTATTTTGCCAAATGTCTGGCCACATTAAAATGGCTACAAATTTTCTCCTGTTTGAAAACAATTTTTACACATAAATTGTCTACATAGATTTAGGACAATGTCTAGTCGTCGTAGTGGGTAACATGGTGACAATTACAGAACAGCCTCTAAGGAATTTTTTAAATAAAATTCTATTCAACAGCAAAAGGGAAAACATTTGTAAGAACCAAAACTGGAAGTTACAATTACATTTTTGCTTAAGTTGAGAGTGATGAAAATTACTGAATGAGAATTAAAAAAAGAAATGGCAAAATGTTAAGCATGTCACAGTTTGTTTGTCCTTGGTAAGATGCTAAAGCAGGTCTAAAGTTCTCTTCTTTTTTTTCGTAATATTTTCTTTTCCTGACCGTACATTTATCTGTCTGTCTCTCTGTCAAACTGTTTGTTTACGAATTTGTTCTGACATTTGTAAAATTTGGTATTTAACATGAAAATGCTGGCTCTACTTGTGTCACATGGTTCAAATTCTTTTGATGGTATTTGCTTTTAAAAGTTTTATTCTCAGTTCTCTATAACGTGAAAGAAGGGAATGAAGTAAGTTGAAATCCCATTGAAGGTGATGAAAATAATCAACAGGATGGTCTTTTTAATAGAATGGCAGTGGAGCAAATTGGAATTTTCAAGCGCAAACTAAAATATTTGAAAATTAAAAGATTTACTTGAGAGCGTATGATTGATATTAATTCAGGGGTTACTAGGGAAAATGGTGTAGAAATCTGGTAATTATGAAGATATTCTAAAAATTAAAATTGCAAATTAAAGAGAATTAAAATGGGATTTAAACAGCATTTAAAAATAATAATAAAAAAATGTTTTATTGCTTAAAAAATTTATTTGAAAATTGATTTGAAAATTTAATAAAATTGAATTGAAAACATAAAATTTCAATTTTTTTTTTGTCTGAAGGCGTATAATTCATATTAATTTACTTAGCGAAAAAAATATATACAGAAGTATAAAGATTGAAATATATATTAAATCTTTTATGATTTGAGAATTTAAAATTGGACACAAGAAATATATTAAGTTAAAAATCTGTTTATCTTTTTTTAATTAAATTTTTAAAATTATTGGACACTTTATATCAGTATGTATTTTATAACATTTAAAAGTGAAGTTTATTAGCTTTGAAGTGTAGTTTTATTTTCTGAAATATCTTAAGAATTACTTAAGTTTTATCAAAGTTTACATATTAACGTCTGAATTAATATTAATCATACGCCTGAGGGTAAATAAGTTAAAACTTCTAAATAGCAAATTCTATTGCAGTTAAGCTTTTAAGTTTAGTTTAATTTTTAGCTTAGAAATTGCTTTAGTTATGTACCATTTCATTTATGGTCATGGTAATTAATATTAATCATACGCATAGAGGTAAATATGTTGAAAATTGGAATATATTTGCTTAAAATTTATGTAAATTTTTATATTCCAATTGAAATTCAATTAAAAAAATTAACTCTAATTTGACTTTGAATGATTTTCTTATAAAACCTCTCTATTAATATTAATCATACGTTCTGATGGAAAATATATTAGATTTAAAGAAATTAAAGTTTTAGTTCCCTTTATTAATATTATTAAAGATAAAGTTATGTTATTTGCTAAAGCCTACAAAAATATCTTGAAAACTTTTCTACTTATAGATGATTTCTCTTTATAAACTCTTAATTAATATTAATCATACGCATTAGTGGTTGAAATTTTTTAATATATAAATATTTACGAAAGCTATGAGAATCAACAACGTAAGTACAGATAACCAGTAAAATATGTATATTACTTATGCCATCTGGGTTGCATAGAGACTACAAAGGGCGGCGTATATACAGTCGTTTCTAAAGGCTTTTAGCGAAACGATATTCAGACAACTTTAATTCATATGGAAAAGCTTACAAATATTCAGCAAACAAAGCTTAGAATGTTATGCTAAATCAACTCGTTTATTAAGAAGCGCAACCTGGGATGCCGGTACTTTGTTGCAGCCATGTAACGATATTTTCTTTGTAATCCTTAATAAACTTGGAACTTTATAGAAAGTTGTCTTGTTACTTTAATCTTTAAAAGTAGAAAATATTTTCAAATATTTATACAAAAATCTCTCTTTTGTAAACTTTGAATTTATATTAATCATACGCCCAGGGACTGGAAACTTTAAATACGAAACTTTAGTTTCTTTAATATAAACAAATGATTCCTATTTGGGACTTTAACCAATAAAAATGATTAAATATTTTTCAAATTTTAAACAATTTCATTTGATATCTCGGAATTTTTATTAATTATACGTCCAGTGGTTCACTAATTTATATAATGAAGTTTGTAGCATTTAGATAAAAGTTTCTTAAGGGGGCTGCACCAGAATTCAAAATTTTATTATTTAATTTTAATTCAAGAAATATTTCAAAATTTCTTAACAACTAAGGAGTGAGATCCAAAAAATCTTAACATGCTCTTCGATTCTATTTAAACAAGAGCCTAAGGTTTCTCCACTGGCCACAGATTTGGGCAGTTGGAAGGGTGTGCCTCTGTGGGTACAAATTTCACATTATTGTTTTTTTTTTTTACCTCTTAAGGGCTTGTTTGCCATAGTGATAGGATACCAAGCAGCCTTTTTGTAATCATTCATTGACACGAATTTATAGAATTTATAGAGCCCGTTGTAACAAGTGATTGGCTTATTTTGCCGCATCAGCTACTTTTATGTTTTTGGTAAATTTTGACACTGCTTTTGGGTCCTCAAGTTTTCAACTTCCCACCGGATATATTGGGAGTTCTTTCTAGTTTTTTTCTGCTTAAGAAGCATCATATCCTTGGCATTGAAAAACACTTTAAGAGCTTTTGTTTCCTATGAATTCTTAATCGATATTAATTATACGTCTGAGAGCCTAAAAAGTTTAATGATAAATTACTTTTTAGTTCGAAATTAAAATAAAGTGATATTTTAGCTTTAATTTGACATTTCAACTAACAAAATATCTAATCAACTTTAAAAGTTATAAATAATTTTCTTAATTAATATTAATCATACGTCTAAGTACTCGAAGTTGGAAAAAATGAAAATTTCATTTTTTTAAGAAACTGTAAAGTTTTCTTAGAATAGAAACACATATTAAATAATGAACTTTAATTAAAACTTAATTAAATATTAAGATTTTAATATGAGAATAAAAATCGTCTCAAAAAGAAAACGGAAGCGATGAAAAACACACTGAAAATGACATGTTTATCTCTAAAGTGTACAAATTTTTTAATATGTTTGTTTTAGATAATTTTCATTTAATCAAAAGATTATTGTTAATATTTATAAAAACAATTTTTATTGCCTACTTTTCGGTTTAGCTATGAACATTTTATATTGCCTACTTTTCGGCTTTTATTGTTAAAATTATCTCAGTACAATTTCTAATTTCATTTGAGTTTGTTAAGCAGTCTTCTTTTATTTCTTCTAAACTTTCTTTGAAGCCAATTAAATTTTATGCTTTGCTTAACCTCTAAATTTTAATTGCTAGCCGCTAAAAAGCTTTTATTTCTTTAGCGTTTTTTCGTCTTCTCCTTCAGGGGAATTGTCAAGCAGCATAAAATAGTGTTTTTCTAACACTATGAAAACTAATTTGTTGCAATTTTTTTCTATTTGTAAAACCCTTAGCATATTTTTAGGGAGAAAATTTTGGTGGTTTTTCAACTAATGACATTTGGTTTATGTGTATGTGTGTGTGTGTGTGAATGTTATTTAATATTTGAAACTAATTTCATTTTATATATAAACTTCTCCTGAGTATTATTTGATGGTGGCTATTAAAACTGTCAACAAAGCATGAAATTGAAATTTCTTTTCATTTGGTTTTTATAATTCTAGAAAAAAAAAAGAGGAGAATTTATAGAAAAACTAGCAGACCCGGCGAACTTCGTTTAGGCAAAGAAGAAAAAATTTTTGCTTTGTATGGCCGATACCCCTCCTCTTGGTTTTATCACTCCTTCATTTTTTCCAGTTAAACAGTTTCTTGAGGAAGTTGTCGGGACCAAATTTAAGAACACTCATTGGTAAAGTTCATTAAATATTCGATAATAAATATTTGCTTTGTATGGGGGTACTTCCCCTAGTCTTACCAGTTCTAAATTTTCTCCAGTAAAAGGGTTCCAAGAGAAAGTTGTCGGGACTACACTCTTACTGTTATAGTTCTTTAGAAATTCGATAATAAATATTTCCTTTGTATGGGGGTACTTCTCCCCCTGGTCCTATCAAAACTTTTTGTAGCATATGTTATTTTCGGGTATTTTGGGATCATTTTGTAAAAATTTAATCAAATTTGGCCCAGTCGTTTAAGAGTCTATACGTTACATACATGCATGCATACATATATACATACATACATACATACATACATACATACATACATACATATATGCATACATACATACATACATACATACATACATACATACATACATACATACATACATACATACATACATACATACATACATACATACATACATACATACATACATATATACATACACACTTCCTATTTTATATATATGGATAATACTAAAACAAATTTAATAAAAATTCAACATTTTGAAAAAAGTGTTAGAAATTTTAAATACCCTCCACCCCTATGGACCATATAGAAGCCAGTTATCTAATTGTGTGGATTTGATGAAATTCGTTCATATTTTATTCCAGGAAGTGGGTTTATAAAGAAGTAAAAAGCAAATATGGTCGATGATTTTCACACTAGTTTCACATACTAAAGCTGGTTTAAGAAATGTATATTTATATCATGTTCCAAGCTTCCACATAATGTCACTTACGTTTCGCGGGAAGTGACATTATATGTAAGCTTCAGCAAAATATAAATCCATATTGGGTAGATTAATGACATATATTGAAGACAGTTCGAATTTCAACAGATTTAGTCATTATTTACTAGTTTTATAAGAACAAAAAAGGGGACCTTAAATAGAAGCTATACATTGTACCAAAAAAGTTGGTAAATATAATGAAAAAGTCTGTAGAATTGAAGAAAAGTAGATTAAATAGCAGCCAACGAAATCTTTATACATCATAAGGAAATTTTTCGCTAATTTTTTGTAAATTCTTCAAATCGACAAAAATTGTCAATATGACTATTGAAATTCGTTAATAAAAAAGTGATAAATTTCAATAAATATTGTTCAATTTGAATAATACTTTATTCAAATTAACAAAAAATTCCTTATATTGATGAATTTTATTTAATTTAAATATACAACATTAAAATTAATAAACAAATAATTTGACGAAAAAACATTTTTCAATTAACAAAAAAAATTTATTTAAATAAACTTCCTTTTAGTACGTAGAATTGAATAAATTTGTGTGTTAATTTAACGAAATATCTGTTGATATAAAATATTTTTCACTAAATTTATAACGAAATTTATTCAATTAATTTAAAATTTGTTTTGATATTTTTTTAGTTCAATTGAAACTGAAAAAAATCGACCTGAAATAATTTTATCATTCAACATCAAAAAAATTAAAAACAATTCAGAGTTTGAATACTCTGAAAATACGAATTTCACATTTCAATTTCACTTTTTCCCTCCACCATTTGAAAATATTTCGTTTAAATCCTTCTCTCTCATTCTCTCTATTGTAATAACAGAATTCTCTTCACCTTTATGAAAAATAAAAGCATAATTTTAGGAGCATAATGTTTTATTTTACGTAAGAGTTCTCTTCTCTCCTTGCAAATGATTTTGCTGCTTGTTGCTCTTCTTGCAAAATGAAAACAACTACAACAGTTTATTGCATGAGAGTTTTATTGTTGATAGCAGAGAGATAAAAGTGTTGTTTTATCTCATGGGATATTGAGATTCATAACAGAAATAAATATGTTTTGGTCTGAGATAAAAATGTTCGGTTATGCGAGTGATTTTTTATATTAACAGCTGAGAGAAAATTTCGTGCTCAGAAAATAAAAGGGGGAAAATACAAATTGAATTGACAGAATTATTAATTTGGACAATCTCGGTCCATATATTGCCTTAGCTCCTATATAAGGTTCCTTTTTTGATCTTAGAAAACTAGTAAATAATAATCAATTCTGTTGTAATTTGGCTCAAATATTTTTCTAACTTTCTTGAATATATGTGTTGTTTATCTAACCAATATCGGTCCATATTTTGTTAAAGCTTCAACATAACGCCCTTTCCCGGAAAACGAATTTGAGCTTATAAAATTATTATATCAATAAACATTTCTAATCTGTCTTTATATGTGAAACTAATTTGACAATTATCGGTCATATTTGGATATCACTTCTTTATAATGAATGTCAGATTTGCACACGGAATGACAAACTTTATATACCCCTTTTTATCACTAGTGGTGGTGTAGTGTATTAATGTAATATTGTGAATGATGATCATGATATTGTTATTAGATTAAAGCTAAAAGTTAAGGAGCTGCATTCTTTCAATTCGTTCAGGATGACAGCTGAAAAGAATCGGCCTAAAATAATTTTATCATTCAACATCAATATTAAAATCATATCAGAGTTTGAATACTCTGAAAATACGAATTTCACGTTTCAATTTCACTTTTTCCCTCTTCCACTTGAAAACATTTCGTTTAAATTCTTCTCTCTCATTCTCTCCATTGTAATAACAGAATTCTCTTCACCTTTATGAAAAATAAAAGCATAATTTTAGGAGCATGTTGTTTTACTTTACGTAAGAGTTCTCTTCTCTCCTTGCAAATGATTTTGCTGCTTGTTGCTCTTCTTGCAAAATGAAAACAACTACAACAGTTTATTGCATGAGAGTTTTATTGTTGATAGCAGAGAGATAAAAGTGTTGTTTTATCTCATGGGATATTGAGATTCATAACAGAAATAAAGATGTTTTTGTCTGAGATAAAAATATTCGGATTCCGTGAGTGATTTTTTATATTAACAGCTGAGAGAAAAATGTTATTTTGTACTCAGAAAATACAAATCAAACAAGTAAGAATGTATAGTCGGTCGAGCTCGACTATCTACTTCCCTACACCACATTGTCGCTAAAAAATTGTAGTTAAAAAAAATTATCTACCAGAAATGATAAACCGACCCTCGTATAATTTTGCTTATATTTATTTTTGCCTATATTTATCTTAAAGTGAACCGTTATGATCACAATACGAACGTATATGTGAGATTTATGACTTTAAAAGTGGTATTTAGAAGGGAGTTTATATGGAACCTATGAGAAATAATGGACCGACCGTCGCATATTTTGGCACATCGTTTTGGAATATTATAAGACTTACTAGTGACTTTAAATTTAGGACTTTTATGACATTAAAACCCCATTCCGGGAGGAAAATTTGTACGAAAGTTAGCTCCAAATATTAATAGTCCAAAATATTAATATGTAACAAGTTTCATTGAAATATCTCAAAACTTGTCACCTGTAGACTGTTCACAACGTTTTCATGGACAGCCAGACAGAAAGACAGATGGATGGACATCGTTAAATCGACTCAGAAAGTGATTCTGAGTAGAACGGCGCACTCAAAAGTGGGTGTTACACGATTTTATTCTGCATGTTACAAACATCAGCATAAACACATAATACCTACGGTTGTGTAGGGTATGAAAATGTATGACTTTCAGTAATGGAAAAAAGAGAAAAAATTGAGTTTTCTTATTAATAGTTAAAGGGAAAAATTAACTTTAGTTGGATTCCACTAATAGAGGTGGCAAGATGTTTATTGCGGAAAGAAAAAGTGTCATGTGAATCACAAAAGGATTAAAAGTAAAATTGGAAAATAACGTAAAATTAAATACTGAAATAGAAAAGGACCTTTTGAATTTCACAAAGAAAAGTAAAATCGTTAGATCCGGTATATATTGCCTTTTAAAAGATACAATTTTTTTAACGAAAATTCAAGCTTTAAACTAAATTTGATAATAAAATAAAAAAAAATTAAAAATTTTTATAGAAAAAATAGCAGAAAGAATTGCTTTGTATGGGCGATACCCGTCCCCCTGGTCCTATTTGTCCAATGGATAGGAAATGTTGAGAGTAGAAGCTTGAGAAAGATGACGGGAATAAATTTGAGAACTCACGCTGTTGTAGTTCTTCAGAGGTACTTCTCCCCTGGTCCTACCGAAATTTTTTATAGCGTATGTTACGTTCGGAAAAATTTCATCAAATTTGGCCCAGTCGTTCTAGAGTCTATTTGTTACATACATACATACATACATACATACATACATACATAATACATACATACATTCAAATAACATATGTAGTGGGGGTATTATGCGTTTATTATGTGCAGATGTTTGTAATGGGCAGAAAAATAATCCTTCTACCACTTTTAAGTGTACCGTTCGATTCAGAATCACTTCTTGAGTCGATTTAAGGATGTCCTTCCGTGCGTCCGGCTGATTGTCCATGTAAAGATTTTTCGCAAAGTACAGGTCGCAGTTTGGCATGTACTATTATTTTGGCCCAGGGACTATGCTTTTCATAATTGGTTATGATGGGTCCATTATTTCATATAGGTCCCATACAAATGTCTCCCCGGAATGAGAGTTTTAGCCCATAAAATTCCTATATATAAAACGATTTTAACCACATATTTCAAAACTAAATTTTATTGTATTTTAAAACGATATGTCAAATTAAACGAGGATCGGTCCATTATTTCTTATAGGTCCCATACAATCACTCTTCCAAATATCTAAATCTACCGAAAAGTAGTCGGTTATATTATTCAGTTCCCTCATGTTCCCTAAATGTCTAAATTACACAAAAATGAAATAAGTTACCTTCACTGCTCTGCAATATGGATGATCTCCTTTTTTCCTCTCCCCTGCATTTGACCTACAATGTAGAGCTCATCAGCTTCTTGCCATCAGGGACAGCGATACACCTTCTTGGACCTTTTCGACATTACCTGGCTCCAACACATAACCAACTAGACATACATCTTCGTCTCTCTCTCACATTTTCGTGGAATTCGCGACATTATTAAGTTCTTTGCGTCTCCCATTTGTAATTTCTGTAATTTATCTTGTTGACATCTCAGAATCGAATGTGATCCAAATATGCACTACTTTTTTGTTTGTACAAACGATAACTCCTCCAACTTTTTTTCAGATATTGGACATACAGCATTCTCTTGCTTCAGAATTAAAGCCGCCGTATTCTAGCGAATGTTTGATTCTACTGTACAGCTTCTGGAGCAAAGTGTAACACTTCTTCCTTTAAAGCCTAATTAACATCCGATCTCTAATCACATAGAAATTCAATGGAACCACAGCACTATCTGATTAAACATAACTGAAAAAACATTCAGGTGTTCTTATCTCCTGATCAGAAAATCTTCTGTGTATTGTCATTTCCGGTATTAACTGAATTTTACTTTTTTACATTCCTTCCTCACTCATGTTGTATCAATCACAGCCGAGATTTTTGTCTAAGAATATTACGACATATGTCTAGTCTCCTGTGCGACGTAGATATTATGTGAACATTGTTGTTCTTTCTTTTACAACTTTCCCATCATCATTTTCTGAAGTCTTCCGGTAGCCAAAACTCTTGTGATCTAACTCTTTGTACCTGAAACACATCACATCGTTGGATTTATATCAATTCGCAAGTAAACCCACGGCACCATCGTCTCTGATTTTCCACTGCTTCGAGTGGAAACCTTGTGAACTGTACTGCATTAAACTCTTATCTTCGTCTTCAAATCGTCAATATCGGTAGCCTAGGATACCCTGCACAAAATACTCAAATATTCTGTCCTCATTTAACTTAATGGTTGTGCCAATCTTCCTGAAAATGTCTTCTTTAGAACGTCTGAGTAATACCCATGAGAATTTTTATAACGAAATACTAAGATTATGACCCATTGTGTCCAGGACACCTTATGGACTATGGCTTTTCCAAGTCAGTTGGAAAATGTCCTTCAACAAATAAAGAAGTCTTTTTTCAAATTATTTTTTTGCCATCTTTTTTGAATTGCAATAATCGAGATGACAAAACCCTGAGGACAACTTCCCGTTTCCTGGACTAGTTAGGAATTTGTGCTCTTCTAATTAAATTGGAAAAAGTCTTCATAATATCTGTGAGAAATTTCGTTTAAAATATTTAATTTTTCAGTTTTCAATTTTTCGATTTCTTTTAGTTTCAATAATCGAGGAACTAACTTTGGAAGTCCACCACCAGTTCCCTGGACCAACTACAAACTTTTGATCTTCCAAGTCAATTGGAAAACTGTTCAAAAATATCTGCAAGAAATTTCATTAAAAAAATTCAGCATTTTAGTATTTTGTTTCAATCAAATTAAATTAAGTTTTGGCAATTTTTTTAAGTTTCAACTACTGAAGTGACCAATTTTGGAGATTCATCAATTCTGTACCCTGTTCCCACTAAGAATTTGTGTACTTACAAGTATTGCAAAGCATTTTAGTAATATTTTCTATAAATTTTATTTAAAAATATTCAGAATTTCAGAATATTATTTAATCAAATTAAAAATACAATAACCGAATTGCCCAACATTGGAGCTCTACCCTGGACGCACTAAGACATTGTGATCTTTTGAGTCAATTGAAAAGCATTGTGAAAAACATAATTTCATGAAAAATATTCATACAAATTTGTTTGCAAATCATATGGAAGAAAATGGATGAATTTCAAAATCATTTAAGGTTCAAGACATAATTGGATAATGGTTTCAAAGAAAATCAATTTTCTGGCTCATTTAAGCTCCTTTTAGGGGTTATGAGGATATTTTTGGTATTTTAGAAACTTAAGCTAAAATTTTTAGCTTTAATTTCATATATTTTTAATCAAGTTATAAAGAGTTTTGTGACAAAACCCATTAATTAATATCAATCATACGTAATGTAGTCCATTTTTTATTTTTGCTATTTTAACAAGTTTGTTGATAAAAATATATATTATATTTTTTAAATTTAAATAATAAATAAAATAAATTATTTAATAAAGAAATCATATTTAAATAATCTAATTCCTTTAAATATTTAATTTACAAAATAAAATTTTATTTTACGTGATTTTTGAAAAATGTTGTGTTTAATTAATAAAAATCCCTTTTTAATATTAACAAATTGAAATATTGTTGATTTTATTATAGACATTATTGATAGCCAGTATTTATATCAAATCCTTGTTGTCATGTTACAGCTTAAAAAGGATATTTTTGGCCTCACAATTTGTTCACAATTTGTAACCATTTCTAAGCTTTGAGGATTAAATATTGAGGTTTTTATTTTATAATTTTTGAATGGATTTTTTTTCGCAATGAATTCTAATTCAAATGGCTTATAAAACAGTTTTTTTGGAAAATATGTTTTAATTCGTGATATTGATAGGAAATTTGAGGCAAAAATATTCGTGAAATTATGAATGAAATATGAAATATTTAGTGAAAATTTAAGTAAAAAAAATGTTTTCCAGTATTTACTTTTCTTTTATTCAGAAAAATTTCCCTTTTGAACTTAAAAAAACCTATTTCCATTTCCTTTTCATTACTTCATTCTGTTGTCACCTGAATGTTGTAGCAATTTAATAAATACTGAACAAAATCTGACAAGAATTTCTGTAGCAACAATTTATTTGACAACAGAAAAAAATTCCAGAATTTTTTCATAATAAATACAGGTTACGGAAGAAAGACCAGAAGGGCAGAAAAAGTATTTTTATAGTAATAAAATCCTGAGAGAAAATCGTTTAAAATTGTTAAAAAGCAAATAAAAAATCGTTGAATAAAATTCAATTCTATGAAAAGAAATTAATTTCTACTAAATTTTAAACGAATGTAAAGATTACTTTAATCTAATATAAAAGCCTTAAATCTAAGCTTTAATATAACTTTTAAATTATAAAAATCCATAAAAAACTCTTTAAGTTATAAGCAATTTCACGCTACAACCTCTTAATTAATATTAATCATACGTCATGTGTAGAAAAAAATTGTTTTAGGCTTATTTATAAAGTTTCTTGCAAATTTTAAAATCTTTTTGAACTCTTTTGGAAAAAAGACTTTAAAAGGTTCGTTAAAATATATCGAGACAATTATTTAGTTATCTCTATATATTCAGACTTTTTTTCTCCAGCTTTAAAACTTTTTTCCTCAATAGTTTTTTTTGCGAAATTTAATTTTAAATTTTGCATACATTCTTGGGCTTAATATCACATTTAAATTTCTAAAATCCAATAAAAACTCTTGATGTTATAAGCAAATTAACCTTTTAATTAATATTAATCATACGACTAGTACAACAAATTTTATATCAACATAATTTTTCTAGGCCCTTATAGAATGTTCAACATTTGTTGAATTCTTTTAGAAAAAATGCTTTAAGAGTTTTATTAAAATATGACGAGAAAACTATTGACTCATTAACATTTTGTGAAAAAGTGAGCTGAAAGTTTTTAACTTTTTTTTTGATTTTTATATGTTTAAAATTATTATTTTTGCATAATATTTTTTAAAGAAATTTATCTTTAAACCTAAACTTTACTAAGCTTTATAAATTTTTGAAATCCATTAAATATCAAGGAAGTTATAAGCAAATCTCTGCTGTAATATCTTAATTAATATTAATCATACGTTTAGTACAACAAATTTTGTTTAAGAATAATTTTTAAAGTTCCAAGTAAAGTTGTCAAAATTCTTTTGATTCTTTTAGAAAAAAAGCAAAGGAAAAAGTGAGCTAAAAGTGTTGAACAGATTTTTTTCAAAATTTTTAATTTTATTTTTTTTTCAAATAAATTTTTTTGTCAATTTTTTTTACTGAAATTTTACCTCAAATTTTGCTTAAAATCTAAGCTTTAATATCCCTTTCTAATTTTTAAAATTCATTAGAAACACGTGAAGTTATAGCTTAATATTTGCAGTAACCTCCTAATTAATATTAATCATACGTCAAGTACAACAAATTTTGTTTAAGGACAATTTTTAAAGTTCCTTGAAAAGTTGTAAATTTTTTTTTGAACTCTTTCACAAAAAATGCGAACGAAAAAGTGAGTTAAAAGTGTTGAAGAATTTTTTTGTTTAAAATTTTAATTTTTCTTCAAATAAAATTAATATTAATCATACGTCCAGAACAACAAATTTTATTTGAAGCAAATTTTTAAGATTTCTTGTAGAAAATTAGAAATTGTTAACACTTTTTTGATAAAATGCTTTAAGAACTTTTAAATAAAATAAAATATATCGAAAAAAATTGGACAAATTTGGGCTTTCTAAAGGGGCTCAAAAGCCTTGCCAATAGAGATAAAAAGGAAACACAAATAAAAGGTAATAATAATTTATGAAGCCAAATATCTCATGGACTTTAAAAGAAGCGGCAAGAATGCACTCATATTAATATTTTTTATCACTTAATTAATATTAATCATACGTCTAGTAAAATAAATAATGTTTAAATTAACTTTAGTTAAACAAATGCTGTTTTTCGTCATTTTCTATTCAAAACTTGTTTTCCATTTCAGTCTATTTCTTCATATGCTTTAATCTCTAATACCAAAATGCAACACCTTTAAACCGAAAAACCTTCCCCATAGAATTTTAAATACAGCAAAATAGCAAAAGGAATGTTAAATGCACAAATAAACATTTTTTCTACTAATGAACTATAATTCCAATTGAAACAATTAAAATCTGAAAAAAGGAAAGGAAGTACTCAAAGAGAAATGTATGATTTATAACCAAATATTTGGAAAAAATATTTTGAAAATGAAAAAAAAAATAATTTCACTTCGAAATATGAGTTTTTTCGATAATTTTTGTATTCCATAATTTAGTTAAATATCTTGGCTTTTATAATCCGATGTTAACTTTTGAAAATGTTTATAAATTTTTTCGATTTTAAAGAAATTTATAAAAAACCTCCTAATTAATATTAATCATACGCCCAGTATGGGAAAAGTGATATTTAATAAACTTTTTTGTAATTTTAAAAGAATTTCAAATTATTTATTTTTATTTACAACAATTCAGATGCAATTTAGCTGTTAAATAATTGTTTCCTTAAAGAAGTGTTTTTAAAAGAAGTCCTTCAAAATATAAAACTTTGTTTCCGCCCGGGTTCGAACCGGGGATCTTTCGCGTGTGAGGCGAATGTGATAACCACTACACTACGGAAACTATAAATAGTTCGGTTACTTTTTAACTGAACAGTTTTTAAATATTTATTCATATTAAAAAAAAAAAAAACAAAAATAAAATGTCCTTAAATTTTTACTTTTAACTTAACATTTTTTAATAATCATTTTACAGTAAGTTGTAACCAAAAATCTTAGCTCTCACAATTTATTTTAAATTTCAGAAAATCTCTACCAAACTTTAAGTTTTAAACCAATTTAAAAAACAGTCTCATAATAAATATTAATCATACGTTAAGTGGGACAAAAATATCAAATCAATATACAAAATATTGAGATCTTTAATCATGATAGTCTGAAGACCTTCGAAAAATTTATCTAACAACGATTACATTTCTGAATCTTGAAATCTAAAAATTTATTCAATCCATTTGTTTTAAAATTTCGGTAGCCCTAAGCGTATGATTAATATTTAATTTGAAATAATTGTAAAAAATATAAAATTGTTCATTGTCACCAAAAGTTTGTTTTAAATTTGATATTCAATAATATTTTAAGTTCGATTTCCATAAATGAAAAAAAAATCCTGTTTCCGCCCGGTTTCGAACCGGGGACCTTCCGCGTGTTAGGCGGATGTGATAACCACTACACCACGGAAACTACAAAATGTTTTCATTTATTAGAAATTATTAAGAATTTTGGATAATTTTGTGAAGTTAAGTCATAAAGGCCAATTTGTTTTTTGTCATACTTAACGTATGATTAATATTAATTAAAACTTTTTTAATTAAAGGATATTTTAAAATGTGGTCCTAAGGTGCTTACTAAAGTCTCTGTGTCCTTCAGTTCTAGTTCAGTTCAAATTCAGTTCTAGTTCAGTTCTAATTCAGTTCTAGTTCAGTTTTAGTTCAGTTCTAATTCAGTTCTAGTTCAGTTCTAGTTCAGTTCTAGTTCAGTTCCAGTTCAGTTCTAATTCAGTTCTAGTTCAGTTCTACTTCAATTCTAGTTCGCTTATAGTTCAGTTCTAGTTCATTTGTAATTCTGTTCCAGTTCAGTTCTAGTTTAATTTTAGTTCAATTCTAGTTCAGTTGTAATTCTGTTCCAGTTCAGTTCTAGTTTAATTTTAGTTCAATTCTAGTTCAGTTGTAATTCTGTTCCAGTTCAGTTCTAATTCAGTTCTGGTTCAATTCTAGTCAGATCTAGTTCAGTTCTAATTCAATTCTAGTTAAATTGTAGTTCAGTTCCTTTTGTGACATATTTCGTTCGTTTTAAAATATTTTTTTTGTTAAAAAAAGTCTTTTGTCTCTAAAGCCTGTATAATCAGTTTTGCCGCATATACCTGCATTTATGGGTTCCATTATTGTGCTTTTGTACAAATTTTCATTACTTCTTCTTAGTATTTGTTTACATTTTAACATAATGTTTTGTTTGCCTCCTAAATATATGCAGCAGTTTTTATGCTTATAGTTTCATAATAATTATGCTATACTTTTGCTGAATAATTCTATTATATATATTTCGATGTTCAAATTCAAAAGCGTGAAATGTGGAACTGTAGTAAATATGCGATTTAATAATTTAACAGATAATTTTTCTCATTTGTATTTTAATTGTGAGTACGAATAAAAGTGTTTATTAATCCAATAGTGAGTTAAAGTTGATTATTATTTTAAAGAAAATGTTGAGATACATATTAAGAATGCTAATTTTTGTATTGTTTATTTAAGCAAAGTCGAGATGCTCAACTTTGAAGGACCTCCCATCCCCTCGTGATTAGCTGGAGGACTGTAGTTCTTCAAATTAACTAAAGATATGTATTTCGCAGGTTATAAATATTAGCACAACTATAACTATTGGCATTAGTTTTTCCCATATTAAAAGAGATAGGATTTTAAAATGTAGAAGTGACCATAATTGGCGAAGGGATAACCCAGTTTTACAGACAACCACAGCACTTGAAAAACCACCCAACAAGATTCCTTTTTAATAGTTAATAAAAATTCAAGGCATCGCAATTTAATAAAGGTCTTTTAACATTAAAGCCAAATAATATTGAAGCCAAGAGACTTCAAATGATTAACTTCATAATCGTCCACCCTTCACTGGCTAATTAACAGCCATTTCAACTTAAGCCCTAAAAATAAAGTTATCATTTAAAACACCGTTCTAAAATCAATCTGCTTATATGGCATTCAACATTTGGTAGTGGCCAGTGACACGGCTACACACATTATACAGAGGTCACGATCAAAAATTCTTAGAATCATAAAGGGAGATAATAAAGATGTAAGGATTCCAGATGAATCTGATGAATTTAAGGAGAAATATATCATGGAATTATGGAATCATCCAAACCCTCTTTCAAGATCACTTTTCAATGAGGATTCAGGCACAAGGCTTTATAGAGCCGCCTTACTATCCCATCACCCTCTTTATTATTTTATAGAGAGAAAATATATTTAGTTTTAGATTTAAGATCTAAAGGTTCAGATTTTAAAAGGACTGACATTAAAAATTCACACATACACACACATTTTTCATTAAAACTTGTTATTTGAAATTTGATATATTTTTTATTTATATAAATAATTGATTAATTGATTAATTGAACTGTTCCTATAAAAAGTTGGCCAGGCCTTCAAAGGTCTGTCGTCAAACTGTTTCCAATGTTATTGGACTTGTTCATTGATAGGAAAACTGGTTCAGGCAGAGAAAATGGTTCACATAATGACTCTAAAGTAAAAATAAAGAAAACATTTTCAAAAGAGCTGCCAACATATCTGGTAGTTAATCAGCCCCATTAGCTCAAGACTCGGATTATTTGGTACGAAAAGTTAAAGTTTAAAAACATACAAAACTCAAAAAGTTCCAGACAGAAACGCTGCTAAAAAATTAGTGGCCAAAAACGAAGTATCCAAATTAAAGTCAAGTTTCTAAAATATATTCTTGCTGTATAATGGATAGAGAAAGTTATATTCTGGCAGATTTGTCGCCAAATCCCGGAAGAAAAATTATGTTGCTGTTGCTCGAGTGAATGTCGAAGAAATGTTAAGAATCCAAAAGCATCAACAAACTACCCAAAAAGGTCTTCATATGGCAAGCAATAGATATATTTGGCAAAGGAAGCCAATCAGCCCGTTGTAAGACTCTATAAATAGCAAAATTTTCGTCAAGAATATTTACAAAATGGCTGCTTCCATTCACAAGATTTCATAAACAGTCCACCTATTTTTGGCTTGATTTGGCATCCTGTCACTATGATAAACAATCCCTTGAGTGGTATCAAAAAAGGCAAATCCTTAAACTGTTCGGAGTTAAGGACGATGGAGAGATATTAGATTCTTGTTAAAAGAATATGGAAGAGCACAAAAAGGGTGTCCAAAAATGTAGTAGATTTTAAACGGAGGTGGACTACCTGCACTAAATGGGGATGGACTATCTACACTAAACAGGGATGGACTGCCTACTAAAGCCACTAAGTACTATTAAAACGACATTGAAAGGGTTCCGAAAAAATCAATATATCATTAATGTTTCGCTACTGGTGATTAAAACTATAAAAATATACCCTCCACCACCACAAATGGTGAAAAGGGTATATTCACATTGTCATTCCGTGTGTAACGCTAAGTAGAAATCACCTCAGACCCCAATAATGTATATATATACTCTTGCATCACATCAAAATATGAGTCGGATTAACTGTGTCCGTTTGTCCGCAATAATTGATGGAGCTCCATGAAATTTGGCCTGAGAATTTGCTGTAGTCTAGGGAAGTTTTATATTTAAAACTAACAAAATTGATTCAATATATTAAAAGATATAGGCCGATATCTGAGACAACCTCTTTATATTCAAGGGAAAAACTTTTGTAAAATTGTCAGTTATAAATCAACAAATTTTAATGAAATTTGAGCATAACATTATGTATGTACTTCATAACCATTTTAAAAATGATCAAAACTGATTCAGTAGAAAAAAGTTGTAGTCAAAATTATAACTAATTTTATGATTCATTAAGTGTTCCTGAGTTAAATTTAAGAAAATTTCTGTGAGTGTGTTAAATGAATCATTACATATTTACTTCACATGCATTTGTGGTGAAGAGTGTTGAAAATTCGGCACAGCCGAATACACCATTGCCACTTGTTTTCTTTTTAAATGAATTAAACTCTTTTTCACCATATTAATGAGGGATTATTAATTTTTATAAGCTGAATAGAGCTTAAATAAGATGAAACGTTGTAATTTAATTAAATAATTGAAAGCACCTTTTATGCTGCTTTTATAAAGCAGCATAAAGTGTTCTGAGTATTCATTATCTGAAAAAAGTTGTAGTTAATAGAATTTCATAACATATCAAGGGTTATATTATGCTGTTTTATGTAATGAAAGCAAAAATTTATTTTGCCTTATTTTACTTTTGGAATCAAGTAGAAGTTTTATAAAATGCTTTTTTATGTATTTTTTTATTTAAGCTTTATGAAATGATTTTCCTTTTTAAATTACTGTGGCGTATGATTAATATTAATTAAAGAAAGTTAAAGTTTTTCATTAATAAGTTAATGAATGTTTACTTCTTTATATTATTTTTAATATTTTTGAAGAATACAGTGCATTAAAATAGTTTTCATAATTTTTGTCTTTGTATGTGATTGAAATTTTACTTTATAATGAGACGGACTGCTGGTTGTCAAAAGAGGAATTTATCAATTTTTAATTTTACTAATTTCATTTCTTTAACAAGAACTGGCAAACTTCTCTTGAACTTAGCAAAGGAACTGATATTTTTTGCAGTTTCAATTCAGATATAGTTCTAATATACTGACTTAATGCTTAAAATAATATCACTACTAACGAGGGACTTATTGTAGCAGTGATAGATAATAGTTTTTTCTATCTATTTTTATTCTAAGAAACTGGATTTTGTATAATTGTTAATTTTCCATTACATTATTAATTCATTTTTCACTAAATATATAAGCCGCCTAAATGTATGCAGCACTCATCACACACATAGTTGCATACATCTTATACTATACTTTTATTTATTAATTTCTTCATCTGACTAGGTCAGAACATTATATATAAGTTTGTCATTCTATTTGTAATTTCCACAATTTTCGACTTAGACCCAAAAGTATACACATTCTGGATCGGTATGGGAAAAGAAATTGATTGAGATATATACGTCTGTGTGTCAGTTAAAATCAAGTTTATGAAGACGACCTATAGTTAACATATATGATATGTACCTTAAAAAAATTTCGCCATTGACATCCAGGGAAATTGGTTCATAAATGGCCCAGATATTAGCAAAACTGAAGGTACCTCAAACTATTTCCGTGTTTTTTTTTTTTCTATTTTTTTGATTCTACAAGAATCTACAAGTGTAAGAGATTTAATTTTTTCACAGATAGATTTCAATTAATCTAGCGGATTTATGTGCTGAAGATATGAAACATATTTTCCTATATTTTGAACCCGCCATGAGACCTTTGGACTATGGCTATGGCACTAATTGATTACAAATTTTTCCCCCAATTAAATCTTTTTCATTTTTCAAAATCGGTTTATAAACCACTGAGATATGGTAAATTCTTTCTTTAAAAATTTAGTCCCATGTAGTTGTTGTTTTTGTTTATAACAATAACAACGTTTAAAATAATGTTTTCGAGATTTTGGCCATTTTATTAATGTTAGAAATTTAGTTGTTTTACCAATGGGTCAGAAATATTTTTGTGGATTTTTCATTTGAAGATATTAACTCGATTGGTCTAATAGTTTCCGAGATATCGTCGAAAACTTATTCTGACGCTCCTGGTGCAGCTACGGACCTGGTAGCCATGCAGAAAAATTACTAATTTTTTCCTTGAATTTTGATTTTTTAAAATTTTTAAATCGGTTCATAAATAGAGGAGATATTAAAAATTATTTATTTTCCTTGTGGTTGTTGTTGGTTCTGGTATTGAAAACAATAACAATGTAAGGCAAAATAATGTTTTCGACTTTTTGAGCGTTCTATTTAAGCTACAGACATAATTGTTGTACTAGAATATCGGAAATAATTAGGAGAATATTGTGGTTGAAAAAAACACAGTAATTTGTTCATTAGTTTCCGAGTTATAAGCAAAAACGCATTTTCCGATATTTTGAACCTCCCATGGGATATATAGACAAAATTTTGATACAGAAAATTAGCTAATTTTTTTTCTAAATTTTGATTTATTAAATTTTCGAAATCGGTCCATAAATAGCCGAGTTGTTAATTAATCTTATATATTTCTACACGTCAATAAAATTTTGCATGCTTATTGAGTGCTCTAGGGAATCTAAGTTGACTCATATTAAGGCTATAATAATGGCTGTAATTTTCTTCTACAAGTGATAATATTATGAGAGCCTATTTATAGCAGGGACTTATGTTAAGTCCATTGCTTAAAAAAATCCTTATAAGCAAAGGTGAAGGGTATTGAAAATTCGGCACAGTCAAATTTAAAATTTTAACTTGTTTAAAATTATAAATTTTAATTTCATAAGTTCATAATAATGACAATTAAGGAATTGTGAATGATATTAATATTTAACCAGAGCTTTAATAAAATGAACAATACATGAAAAATTGATTCCGATGATTCCGATTCATTCATTGTAATAATTCAGATGACTCAATTGTATTTAATATTTTCGTGAATATAATATTCTTATGCAATATTCAGATTAAAGTTAATCTATTAATCTTAACAAATAACACGTAATAATAACTTTACCGTGAGAAATTGTAGCCTATTTATGCGTAGTTGCATTGTCATAAATACATGGTATACATTCAGGCGCTTGTTAAGTTAATTGAAATTTGAATTTAATTGAATATTGAATAAATGTTAAATATTTAATAATTTGAATATTCTTGAGTTTAAAAATTTTGTTGGAAAATATAATGACTTAAATCCACTTCAATGGGTACAGACAAACAGAATTATCAATATTAAGTCCGTAAAAAATCACTAAAGCAGTCAGTCAAAAAAATTTTAATTTATATATTAAACTAGATTTTATCCAGTCCACTAACCGACTTACACTTTGCCCAGTGAAACAGTTCTTTTAGAAAGTGATTCAGATCACATTTAAAAAACTTTTGCTAAATAGAGCTGTCACCTGGTAAAACTCTTGCTGTAAGGATTCAATAGATATTGGATAATTAATATTTGATTTGTATGGGTTCTATCTTTTCTTCTGATCCTACCCGTTCTATATTTTTACCAGTAAAGTTGTCCTGTCGTTCTTAAAATATTCGATAATCAAAATTTTTGTGTATAGGACACCTCTACCCAGGATCCGTTCCGCCCTTCATTCTGTCCCGTAAAACAATTACTTGAAACATTTATTGGGACCAAATTTTAAAACTCTCAGTGTTACAATTCTATAGGTTTTCTATGATCAAAATTTGCTTTGTATGGGAGCTACCTTTCCCCCTGATTCTATCCGCCCACAATAGCTAAAATAGTTCCTTGAAAAAGTGGTTGGGACCAAATTCTCGTTGTTATAGTTCTTTAGATATTTGATGATCAATATCTATCCGTCCAACATTTTTTCTAGTAAAACAGTTTCGTGAAGAAGTGATTGAAAATTCTCGATGTTATAGTTCTTTAGATATTCAACCTTTGTATGGGAGGTACCCCTCTCCCAGGTTTTGTCGAATTTTTTGGTAGACTACGTTACTTTCGGTTACATTTTGATTATTCTGTGAAAATTTCATTAAAATCGGACCAGCAGTTTTGAATGTTCATACATTACATACATACAGCTGCGGTCAAAATAATAGCACCACTCACATGTCACAACTTCGTTTCAGATTTGTGTTTTTATTCGTGAATATTTTGATTCAAACTGTGGTGACACCTTCAGTGGTTCATCTTATTTTACATGAAATAAAGAAGGCGACTTTTAACTCAGCTGAGGGGATGAAAAAATCAATAAATACTGAATCTATATATAATGTTGCCTACTTTTAGGTCAATGGTTTTAATATTGATTGTTATTTAATTAAATACTTATGTTAAATATCATAGTTAAATTAAAATAAATATACTTATACTGTTTAGAAATAATTTAAAAGAAATTAAATTAATCGGTCATATTAGGATTAATCAGTTCATTTAAAATAGAAAAAAAGAAAAAAAAAAACAATAAAAAACCTTTATAAATGATTGCAACTTAGAAAATATATCAAATATATTATTTTATTAAATTAACATTTATTTAAAGTTTCCAAAATAAAGTTAAAAACCTTAAAATGATCCATAAAATTATAGTTTCTTATATATGACTGATGATTTTTTTTATTTCTTCTGTTTAAAAGTAAATCGAGTAAATTCAAGGAAACGGAAGTGAGCTGGTGTAATCTAACCTCAAACATTGAAAACTATTTCATACAGGAAATTGTGTTTGTATGTTAGTTTATAAACATTCATATGAACACACTAAACTAAATATATGCTTTTTTTAAGTTCCTTAGTTATACTTATTCTCCTGAGTACTGAAAAATTTCCAAATACTTTTAAAAATATTGGGAAATTAGAATTATGTTTAACCGATACTAAATGAAAATTATATTAAATTCCTTTAAACAAAATTAATTGAATTTTGAAAGGATATAACCATAGAAGTTATCATTTGCATTGTACACCTGAGCATCAAAGTTTCTATAAACTTATTTCCTCCTTCATGCAGCATGAACCGGGATATACAATTGAGTAACGTCTTGAGACCATTGAGGACTTTAAAGAAAAGTAAAGTTATAAAAAAAAAATAATCAAACATGAAATTTTTATGACTATTTTGTTTGAGCACAACCAATTAAACACCTGTGCTTCCTTCTTAAGCTCGCTGGATGTTTTTCGCACAATGTAGTAGAGGAGCCATCGACATGGACTACTCGTTTCATGTATTAAGTTAAGTATATGTTTTAATATTATAACTAATGAAACAATGAGAGATGCCATAGCATCATGTCTGTCAGTGGCCACATTTCTATGTTCAAATATGTTCAAAATATGCAGACAGTCATCGGCCAGAACTTTCCAACAATCAGCCAAATGGAGAAGAACCCCTTTCATGTGGTGCATTTTGTAGTTCACAAAAAAATAATGTATTTGTGCAGATGTTTGTAATGGACAGAAAAAATAATTCTACCGCCACTTTTAAGTATATCGTTTGGCTCAGAATCACTTTCTGAGCCTATTGAAGCATGTAAAGCTTGTTCATAAAATACAAGTCGCAGTTTTGATGATATTTTCTGTGTCATTATTTTGGTCCAAGGGCGATGCCTATTGAAATTGGTTGTAAACGGTCCATTACTTCCTTCCAACTTGGAATGAAGTTTTCGTCCATAAAATTTCTAAATATAAAACGATTTTATCGATCGATTTTACGCACATATACGTAGATATTGTAAAAATATTTAGTTAAATTAAAATAAATATAAGCCAAAATTGCTGTGCGAAATTATACGAGGGTCCATCCATATATTTTACTAACTCTCATACAATCCTCCATATAAAATTCCTTTTAAAATTCATAAAATTTCACATAAATTATAAGAATCTTTTGTATGAATAAGAAAATCAAATTATGCGAGGGCCATTACTATTCGTAGCAGTTATTTACAATCAACAATGTGATGTAGAGTATTATATAATTGGACTTCACTGATGAAAATATTTCTAATTGATATTATTTATAATGGACTTACTGGACGTATGATTAATATTAATAGGGAATATTAAAGGGAATATTAAGGAAAAAATTATGCATTTTATGTTCAAAATTTACTTAAGAAAAAAAAAAAAACGATTAAAAAAGTCGTTACTTAAAGCATTAAGGAGATACAGCTTTAATTTAGAGCTTAATTTTATTTTAATCTGATTCTAAATCTAATTTTTTTTAATTGACAAATTTTTGCAAACTTGAGAAATGTTTTTGTCTGAATTTTGAGGTTGTCTCAGATGTCTTGCATAACCGATTTTGCTTTTTACTTAATAGAATAAATAACGATAATTAAAAATGTCTTCTACAAATCTAATATCTTACATTATCTAATACCCTACACTACATCGTCGGTTAACAATGATAATACAAAAAATTGTTGAACGACCCTCGTATAATTTGATTTCCTGATTAAATCTTTGATAATTTTTGGAAAGATAATGAAGTACATTTAACCTAATATTCTGACAAAATTGTATTCTAATTTGTCGACCTAAAAATAATAATTTTAGGAAAAATTTCGCCTCAGATATCGCTCTATATCTTTTAATATACCAAACCGATTTTTTCCAATTTTAAACAAGAAACTTCTTAGGACCATAATAAAAATTAAGGCCAGACAACGGAAAGACGGACAGACTGACTGACAGACAGACAGACAGACAGACAGACGGACAGACATAGCTAAACCGACGCAGATTTTAATCCGATGAAAGAATATATTATGGGCTCTGAGATGATTCCTTCTTAGCGTTACACACAAAATGACAAATTAAATATAACTTCTTCACCACTTGTGGTGTTGGAGGGTGTAATAATGTTGAAGGAAGAATTTTACCACATGAAGGACAATATTTAAAAAATTAGGTAGTCTGAATTTCGATGGAGCTGGTCCATATTAAAGAACTATTCCGGGAAGTGGGATTATAAAGGTGTCATAACCAAATATGGTCTGATAATGGTCAAACTAGATTCATATGCTAAAGACAGTTTAAAAAAAATTACATCAAATTTAAAACCTCCTTTCTGGGAAGAGGCCTAATTGCAAAGAAGGGCTTAAGGGCAATAATTGTGCTCAATTTCAATAGGTTTGATTTATGTTTAAAAATCTAGCAAAATATGGAACGCTATTCGCCAAGAAGTATCAAAGAAAATAATATTGTGTTTATAAGCTTAAAACTGTTTTCCGGGAAGTTGTCTTACATTGGAGCTACAGCAAAATGTGAACCGAGCTTTTTCGTATTTATAATATTGTTTGATAATATTTAGAGAAATCATGGTGCTAAATTTCAATAAAATTGATCTTTATTTAAATGTTTAATAAACTCAAACCCGTTTACCGGGAAAGCGTATTATAAGGTTGCTATAGGAAAATATGGATCGATATAGGGCAAATTAATATAATATCTTTCGAACAGTTAGAAAAATAATTGTGTTGAATTTCAATAGAATTGGACTTTATTTATTAGTTTTGTGATATGAAAACTCTTTTCGGTGAGGGGCCTGATATGGAAGATACATCAAAATATGGACCAAAATTGTTCTAATTGAAAATGTAAATTAAAAATAGTTTAAAAAATCATAGTACCGAGTTCCAATGAAATTGATCTTTATATAAATGTTTCATAAGCTCAAACCTTTTTTCCGGGAAAACGCGTAGTGGTAGAGGTTATAAAAACAATAAAAGTGTAAACTAAACAGAGATTTCATTTTTAACAACATATTGGTATGTTGAGAATTTTTCTATCTCACTTCCTTACTTGTTTTTTGGAAAATTGGATTGAAAATTAAAAAAATTATGATTTCTATTAAATTTTATATTCATATATGTTTAGATGTTAGTTAATCTATATTTATAAATTCATTGACTCTCACAATCATAAAATAGATTTTACACATTTTATTCTACACTGAACAAAATATTGTAGGTAATATTAGCAAAGAATTTTCGTAGTACTAAAACAAAAAATCAGGTATTAAATAAAAATATTTTTATTCTAATTAACATTATTTTTCTTCAAATTGAAGAATTTGTTGTTAAATTGAATAAGAATTCGTTAAAGAAATGAACGATATAGTAAAAACCGCAGTAATGCATCGTAAGTAAAATTAATTTATGGTTGATTAGCTGATCTTTCATTTGAAAATGCCAATGGAAGATCAGCTAAACAACAAACATGTCAGTAACTATTCATCAGGAATACAAGCCGGTCGGCTCACCAACGTCCTTTGACATTGCACTTTATAGTTGTCTATTATTAGAACAAATTCTCGTTAAAGTATAGATCTATAGATATTCGATAAAAAAAAATTTGATTTGTATGGGAGCTATTTCTCTCCTGATACTATCCGTCCAGTAAAACAGTTCCTTGAGGAGGTCATTGGGACCAAATTTGTACATTCTCTTGGTTACAGTTCTTAAAATATTCTATAATCAATATTTGGTTCTTTGTCCTTAAAAGTCTTAAGTTTCGTAAATTTAACTTAAATATGGTAGTTAAATTGAATAATATTAATCAGTATAATTAAAGCATTTTTTTCAATTTAAATAAAGTATTATTCAATCATTCAAATTAACCCTATTTTTTCGAAGAATTTAAATTGACATATTAACAATTTTTCGTCAATTTGAAGAATTTTCTTCATGATGAATAACGGTTTCGTTGGCTGAATTTGTTGTCAGTTTGAAGAATTTGAAAAAAAGACGAAAATTTTCATTATGATAAATAAAGGTTTCGTTGGCTGATATTTAGCTTACTTTTCTTCAATTCTACAACCCTTTCTTCTTTATATATACAAACTTTTTTGGTTCAGTGTAAGTTTAGATTTGTTTACATGTCTGTGGCAAATAATTGTGTAAATAAACTTTTGGGCATAATAGTTTACATTGTAATTATATTTAAGGAATTTGATAAGTAAAATAAACGGAAAATTATTTTAAAATTATGCACAGAGAGAATTTAGGTTTAAGTTATTTTAAAATGTTATATAAATAAAGCAAAAGATTCATGGAATATCATATTCATAGAGATGTTATCAAGAAATATTATTTAAAATTTTCTTTAAATTATTTCAATTACAATTAATAATACGTTACCTCAAGCTAAATAAGTAAAAATAATTAAAATTGGTTTTATATCAAGTTATGATATTTCTAGAATTCAAATGGTACACGAATTGTAATTGTAATTAATATCTTACATTAAAAAAAATGATTTAAGAGTAAAGTTATTATTATACCCTACACGAGAGATGAGAGATATTTTCACGACTGAGATTGGTAAATCACTGTTAACTACAGTGAAAAGGAAATTATGAAATAACAGTTACTAATAATGTCGTTCTTTCCTCTTTTCTTGCATACTCAAATGTATTTGTTTTTATTATGAGCCAGCAAAATTACTTTAAGGTGGTGCTGATCATATATTCGCGATTCATCTAGAATTAAAATTATCCGTTTTCTACGGTGGACGGTGCGAACTCTAATCGCCTTTGTCGTCTTTTATTGAAAACTTTTGTTTTCTCTGATTTTTAATTTTTTATTAAAAATAAAGAAAACATTTTTAAGTTTTCTTTTGAAATACTACGATCAGTCACTGTTTTTAAGAACAGTGATTTAAAAATCACTTTCACTGGGGATAATGTATCGCTCAACTCTACCCCACATTTAACGTAAAGAAGGAATTATCTTAGACCCCATAATGTACATGTATTTTTGCATTAAATCACAATCTGAGATGATTTAGCTATGTCCGTCTGTTTGTCAGACTGTCCATCTGTCTGTCCGTCTATCTGTTATTGGCACGCTCACATCCAGATAAATTAACAGAGCTCATGAAATTTGGTCTAAGTATTCACTATAGTCATGAAAAAATTTCCTATTTAAAACCAGCAAAATCGGTTCAGTATTTTAAATATATAGACCGATATCTCATGCAACTTCTAGTCGTTAAATTGTAATGAAAATTTGTCATAATATTAAGTTATCTGAACTTCATTACCATTTCAAAAATTATCAAAATCGGTTAAATGGAAAAAAGTTATAGACAAAAATATAACTAATTTTATGATTCACTAAGTGGGTAAGAAAAGCGTTTATATAATGTATACAGTTGTGAGTTTATGTATGTGTGTGTAAATGTATATCTATGGAACCCAAAGTATAAATTCACATGAACTTGTGATGGAGGGTATTGAAAATTCGGCTTAGCCGAATAATGCATTCTTACTTGCTTTTAAATAACATCAATTAAAAATATATTATTCTTAAAACACTTATGAACTTAAGATGTCTTGTGCTTTAATTGTTTTTTTTTTCTTTAATTAATTTTGTGTAATTTATGAATCAAATTTTGCTGTAATGAAAAAGTAACATCATACTTATCATACAGTATTTTAGTTCAAATCCTTAATAAAAGTTCCTTAATGGTTTACTTCTATTATCGAAAGGTAATTTAAGTGTTCTTGCATTTTTACAGGCACAAAATTTGCTTATATATTGCATCTCTGAATTTGCCATTTTCGCATCTGTTAGGAAGTGCAACATTATTATGCATCAAATGAAAAAAGACATAAAATACAGAGGGAAAACTCAATTAATGATTTTTTGAAAGTAACGAAGTGTAAGAAAAGGAAATTAAATTATGACTATTTTAAGCAATTTGTGAAGTCATTACAGATATAAAGAATCTCAATTTGATGTAAAGTGCTGTAAGAAAAAATTGCTGCCAAATAAGGAGAAATAGTGTGAAAAAACTTTTGAATGATTTAAGTAAAAACTATTAAATTTTTTTTTAATTTTTAATATATTACATTTCATGACTTGAATTTGTGCTACAATCACGCCATTATATTAATTCGAATTCTTAAACAAAAAATATATCCAATATTGATCATTAATTTGAAGCCAGCGAAATATGGTTAGAAATCTAAAAAACGTAGTAAATATAACATAAAAAGGTGTGGAATTGAAGAAAAGTCGGTTAAATATCAGCCAATGAAACCTTTATACATTATATTGAAAATTTTCGTTAATTTTCAATAAATTCTTCAAATTGATGAAAATTATCAATATGACAATTTGGATTCGTTAATAAAAATGGGATTAATTTGAATAAATGTTATTCAATTTGAATAATAGATTATTAAAATTACAAAAAAATTCTTTATATTGATGAAAATTATTCAATTTAATAACTATTAAATTTATGAAATTTTAGACCATTAAGGACCAAGAGAAGGAGTACTCCTCACACAAAGCAAATTTTGATTATGGAATATCTTAAGAACTGTAACAGCACATTTGATTACAATGACTTCCTCAAGGAATTTTTTTACAGGACAAAATGAAAAATGGATAGATTCACAGGTTGATATTACCCGCGACCTTTGGTTCAGTGTAGAACTCCATTTGAGTGAAGTAAAAATATTGATCAAACAATTTCAGTTTTTTTCGAAACCAATTTATATGACAAATTCCATTATTGTGAATGTGCGAATATATTGTGAAATTTGGCGGCTTTAGTTCACACACTTATGCAAGAAGAAACCTTAAATTTAGTAGGAAGGACAATCATTTTAATCGCTTAATATTACCACTATTAACCAGAAGAAGAAACTATTTTATATGTTTTTGATTTTATTTTCAAATTAACAGTGAAATACATTTCACAATACGTATGATTAATATTAATTAAACTCTGTTGTGGAACAATAATAATTATTTTGTCAATTTAAGCTGAATTTGAATTATATATTGTTTAAGCAAATAAAATGTTGAATACATTTTTCAAACAACTAAATTTTACTTAAAAGCGTATGATTGATATTTAACATGCATCACAAAAAAATTGAAATTAATCATACGTCAACGTGAGTGAAATATAATAAAGAAATTAAAAATATTTTGTTTTCCTTTTTCATCTTAAAATTATTTAATACTCTTCTTAGGAAGTTTCTATTGTTTGCTCTCGTTATTATTTTTCTTATTATTTTAAGAAGAAGAAAAAATTCAATTTAACTCCATTTCATTTTATAAAGGCGAAATAACAAAAAGGAAGAATCTTCTTGAAATGGAGAAACATAAATATTTTTTTCCATGTGGTTTAAGTATTAAATAAAGTAAATTTAATTTTAATGTGAAAGTTGTTTCATAGAATATAAATACCTAAAAATGGTAAAAGACTTATCGCATTTTAATTTGCAAAATATGTTTGGCAACTGATAAATTGCCACTCGAAATAAATTTTTAATTTTTATCTAAAAGCAATTTATCTAGAAGCGATTTATGTTAGAAAATTTTCGATAATTTAAAAGAATTAAAATCTTTTTTATGCAAATGATTTACGTATGATTGATATTTGACATATTCAATTTTTATTAATCATACGACACTGTGAATTAAAAGAAAATATTCGCTTAATCCTTTTAATTAATTTTCCAGTTGGTGGAAATTAACTTATTTGACATAATTAAATAATTAGAAAATGTTATGGGATTTGACATACTGAAAGAACGTTTATTTATATTAAAGTGCATTTACCTACACCACCATAGGTGGTGGGGTTATTATGGGTCTGTATAGATGTTTGTAACCGGCAGAATGAACATAGTACTACTACCACTTTTAAGTATATCGTTCGACTCAGAATCATTTTCTGAGACGATTTAGCATGTCCGTCCGCCCGTCTGGCTGGCTGTCCATGCAAAGTTTTTTCTTAAAGTACAATTATTTCAATGAAATTTGAAATGTGCTATTATTTTAGTCCAAGAACAATGCTCATTGAAATTTGTTATGATTGGTTCATTATTTCCCATAGGCTCCATACAAATGTCCTCTCAAAATAAAATTCCTAAATATTATACAAATTTAGCCAAATTTTGCGAAAAAGAGTCCAAATATATTCTAAAACCAAATTATAGGAGAATCCGTCCCTTAAACAGGTCCCATACAACCCATCCATCCAAATATCACTTTGAAACCATAATTCACTCATATACGTGAGTATGCAGTCAATAAAATAAAAGGGTCGGTCCATATTTTTTCCAACTCCTAATATAGTCCTCCAGGAAAAAGTCCTTTAAAAAAGGCATAAATTTTACATAAATATTTGAATCACTACAATCTATTGCACACATAAACATAAATAGGAAAAGTAAATTATACGAGGGCTGTTCATAAATTTTTCGTACCACCAGCAAATTTGAATTTAAATTCAATGGTTTGTAAAGGCTATACATGGGTATGTTCTAGAACCTTCTAGCAGAATGATAACCCAACCAAAAATGTTGAAATTTTGAAACTACTTATGGGAGCTATATCAAAATATGGACCCATTTTAATAAAATTTATAATATATTTTTAAAATAGTTAGAAAATAATTGTGCCAAATTTCAATGGAATTGATTCAAAATTAAGACTTTTATAAGCTATAAATCATATTTCAGAAAGAGGCCTTATATAGGAGCTGGGTCTAATAATGACCCCAGTACACTGTGGCTTCTTTGGATTTATTATTGTAGCAAAATAAGTATAAGTGACAAATTTCAGTAAATTATCTTAAATATTGCGGTCCATATGACACACAGAATTTGGGGTGTATCAAAACTTTTCATTTTATAGCCTATAACTTTTTTACTGTTAATCATATTTTGATGATCTTTTGCACGATAATGGAGTACATAAAATTGTGTGTTAAAATTAAAGTTTATTTAAGTTCAATTACATTTTTGGAAAGAAATTTTAAAAGTTTTTTTCGGCATTTTGAGGTAGTTTCAGATATCGGTCTATAACTTTCTGGATAATAAACCGATATAGCTGGTTTTAAATAAGAAACTGTATAGGACAATAACAAATAATATGGCCAAATTTCATTGAATTCAGACAATTACAAGTACAGTGAAAATTTTAAAATATAACTTGTTATTCAGTGATGCGCCCGATAGCTTCACCAACCTGACAGATTTACACAGGAGGATCAGCTTGTTTTTTATTTTAAGTTCTCTGGACAATGACATAATTTGTGAAAAACAATAATTTCGTTTAAATCGCCACGAGCTTCCTATCTCGTTTCGCCAGTCCTCTACAATCTCATAAACAAATATGTGGATACCTGGTTAAATGGCATTCAGTCGTTAACCTAAGCCATTTGGCCCCGCTCGTGATGAAAAAGAACATCACTTGTAGGATTCCAGAGTTATCCTTTATTTTAAAGTATACAATAGCTTCGAAGCTATAGCCACATATCACTTTTATATCTCTTCTATTTTTTAAAGTATTTATCACCTTGAATAAGGGAAATATTTACGAAAATGCTGAACACTTTTTATTTCAAGCGGTTAGATATATATTAATATTTCCTGCTGCCTGCTAAAGATCTTCCAATCTTGATCATAAATTTTCTTTAATTTTTCCAATGTAAAACAAAAAAAGGACTTCAGTACTCATTCTCTATGTTTGTATCATTTTAAATTTATTCAATTCTCAATTCTCTTTAGTTCTTCTTTGGTATTTTCTCTTTAATTAAGTTTCATTAAATTGACCTATAAAATCATCTGTAATATTGCGATATGATTCAAAATACAATAATTCGAGGAAAAATCAGTTAAATGCCAATTTCACTCATACAACTGCTTATTAAAGTGAAAACAACTCATATTTTTCTGGAAATTAAAAAACAGAACATATGAATATGAAATTGTTTATGTATTAAATTTGAACTCATTATTGAATGGGTTTGTTTTCATAAATGTGCCCCTAAATGCATGCTATAAATGTATGCTATTATAACTACGGGAAAGTAGGCAACATTTTCCGATATTAGAATCGGTTATTGTTAATATATAAAATGGGATGTGTGTATATATGTAAGAAGGTATGTATGTATGTATGTATGTATGTATGTATGTATGTATGTATGTATGTATGTATGTATGTATGTTCGTATGTATGTATGTATGTATGTATGTATGTATGTATGTATGTATGTATGTATGTATGTATGTATGTATGTATGTATGTAACGTATATAATTCAAAATGGCTGGGCCAATTTTGATGAAATTTTCACAGAATGACCCTTTATACTCGAGAATATCAAAAGCTTTAAAAATTCCTATAGGACCAGAGGAAGGAGTACCGCCCATTCAAAGCAAATATTGATTATCGAATATCAAAAGAACTATAACAGCGAGAGTTCTCAAATTTGATGTCAACTAGCTTCTTAAGAAACTGTATAACTTGACAAAAGATTGGACGGATAGGACCAGACCATACAAAGCAGATATTGATTGTCGAACATCTAAACAGCGAAAGCCTTAAAATTTTGCACTTAAGAATTTATCATCCTTATGACTATTAAACGGTCAAGGACGCAACATTTTTAGATTTCTTTTTTTTGATGCATTAGATTTTTGGTCCTTAAATATATCATTGTTGACAGGAAATATTTTCTTGCAGGTAGCAGTCTTCTTTGTTTCAGTATCAATTTACAAATAAAATAGATTTCTTTCAAAGATTTGTTTTAAGTTTAATTGAATCAGAAATATTCTTACCACGATTTAAATTGATTTCTGATAGTAAAAATATACTTCCGGTCGATAGTTGAAGCAACAGCTTCCAAAGAATTTGAACTTCTTTAACTTGTTTACCAAGAAAATTGTATTTAAAAAGTTTTTCATTTTGTCATTTTTTAATAAAAATTTTTACACACATTATGTGTAATTTTACACAAAATATTTTATACATTTATAAACATGTTTAGCAACATTCATATAACTATGTTTTGTATGTAAAATATATGTAAATTACATTAGTAAATATTTTTTACACAATTTTAATAATTTTACATGAAAGTTTAATCATTTTATTAGGGTAATTTTACAGCTATTTTTAGAGTGTGATTCAAAATGTTTATTGAAAATTTTTAAGTTTAAACTGATTAAATTTGTGTTACAAACGGGATGATAATGAAAATGTAACCACTTTCATCCATTATGGTAAAGGGTTTTTATTGGTATAAATAGTGAAAAATGGAGTAATTGAATTTAATGATATGATATAGATTTCGTTATATAAAAAATTAACTCATTTCTATTTTATTTCATTTAACTGAGAAAATCGCTTTATTAGGAAATGGTATTATTATTATTTTTGTATAAATGTGAATTAAAGTCATTTTAAAAACTTTTCACTTAATAAAGAAAAATTGTTAAAATTAAGAAAAAAAAACTTCTATATATTTCGCTCTCCATTTACTCTTTATATCTCTTTCGTTTATTTTTCATTTGCCAATTTTTCTTTACACAAACTTGTTCACACATCATACTTCATTTGCCTTAAAAACTTTATTTTAACGAATTTATATGTAAAATTTATTCAATTTTAAAAGCATTTTCATGTGAAGTTAATAATGACTTAATTTCCATTAGACTGTTGATGCAGTTAATATTAAATTGGCAATTTTTGCCAAAACAGTTTAAGTGGTGATTTTGTATTATAAGTAAAATTGTGGACTTATTTCAGTCTGATGAAAATTTATGTTGCTTAGAATTTTTTATAAATTTTTCTAATAGAAATTTTAAATTGCACTTTAATTACAATAATTTATTAAAAAAAAAAAATAAAGAAAACTACAGCGAGATGAAATAATAATTTTGCCAACACTGTATGTTAAAACTTTCAGGAAAAAAGTAAGTGAACAATTTTTATACCCTACACCACCACAAGTGGTGAGAAGGAATCATTTAAGAACCCACAATCGTTCCTAAATGATTCGAGTACAATTAAAATTTAATGTCCTGAATATATATTATTAATTTGACCAATAATTTACTACGACTCCCATATAAGGCGCTTTTCCGAAAAACAGGTTTGAGCTTGAAAAACTAGTAAATAAAAACCAGCCCTATTGAAATTTGCTAAAATTATTTTTTTTACAATTTTTTAAACTGTCTATAATATATAAATCTGGTGGACATATTTAGTTATTTCTCCCTTATTACTACACTTCCTGGAATACAGTTTTAGGTTTAAAAGGCTTTTTAAATATGGATCAATTCTGTCGAATTCCAACATTTATCAAAATGTTTTCAACATTATTAACTAAGTCATTTTATCAGTCATTCCATAATGTATACATATATTCTTGCATCACATCAAAATCTGAGCCGATTTATCTATGTCCGTCTGTCTTTCCGTCAGTATGTCTGTTTTTGGCATGTTCACATCCGTAATAACATACAGAGCTCAGTGAAATTTGGCTGAATATTCATTATTCAGAAGTTTCTTATTTAAAACTTGCAAAATTGGTTCAGTATATTAAGAGATAAAGACCAATATCTGAGACAACCTCTGAATTGAAGAGAAGAACTTCCTTAACTTATCAATTATAAATAGACAAATTAATATAGAAATTAATTAAATTTTAAATTACTATAATAACAAAAAATATGTACTTCATAAGTTTTCCAAAAATGATCAAAATCAGTTCAATAGAAAAATAGTTAAAGCTAAAAATATAACCAATTTTATGACTAATTAAGGTTTCTTTTTTATGTATAAGAAATACATTCATATATATGTATGCGTTTTGTGAGTTTGTATGTGCGTATCATGTACATGTACGAAATATAATTTATTTATGTCAGAAAAAACTTAGTGTTACCACCATTTTTAAGTACACTGTTTGACTCAGAATCACTTCCTCGTCAATTTAAGCATGTCCGTCCATCCGTCCGTCCGGCTGGCTGTCCATGTAAAGATTGTTTGCAAAGTACAGGTCATCTTGAGATCTACATATTTTTACCAAAACAGATTTATGGATTTTATTCGATACATTTTTTTTGAATTCGAATTAATATAATGGCGTTAGGCATATTTTTAGTATAATGTGATAACAACAAATGGATGTAATGGAAATTAAAAAAGAAATTAATAGTTTTTACTTTATTTAGGCCTTAAAATACTATTTTTACCTTTCTGGGTAACATTTTTATCTTACAGCACTTTACATCAAATTGAGATGCTTTACATCTGTAATGACTTCACAAATTGCTTAAAATAGTCATAATTTAATTTCCTTTTCTTACACTTCGTTACTTTCAAAAAATCATTAATTGAGTTTTCCCTCTGTATTTTATGTCTTCTCTCGTTTGATGCATAATAATGTTGCACTTCCTAACAGATGCGAAAATGGCAAATTCAGAGATGCAATATATAAGCAAATTTGTGCCTGTAAAAATGCAAGAACTTTTAAATTACCTTTCGATAATACAAGTAAACCATTAAGGAACTTTTATTAAGGATTTCAACTAAAATACTGTATGATAAGTAAGTGATGTTACTTTTTCATTACAGCAAAATTTGATTTATAAATTACACAAAATTAATTAAAGAAAAAAAGCAATTAAAGCACAAGACATCTTAAGTTCATAAGTGTTTTAAGAATAATATATTTTTAATTGATGTTATTAAGAAGCAAGTAATAATGCTATATTCAGCAATGCCGAATTTTCAATACCCTCCATCACAAGTTCATGTGAATTTATACTTTGGGTTCCATAGATATACATTTACACACACATACATAAACTCACAAACGTATACATTATATAAACGCTTTTCTTACACACTTAGTGAATCATAAAATTAGTCATATTTTTGTCTATAACTTTTTTCCATTTAGCCGATTTTGATAATTTTTGAAAAAGTAATGAAGTTCAGATAACTTAATGTTTTGGCAAAATTTCATTATAATTTAACGACGAGAGGTTGCATGAGATATCGGTCTATATCTTTTAAAATACTGAACCGATTTTGCTGGTTTTAAATAGGACATTTTTTTATGACTATAGTGAATACTTAGACCAAATTTCATTTTTACCTGAATGTGAGCGTGCCAACAACAGACAGACGGACATACAGATGGACAGGCTGACAGACAGACGGACGGACATACACATGGACAGGCTGACAGACAGACGGACGGACATAGCTAAACTATCTCAGATTTTGATTTAATGCAAGAATATATATACATTATGGGGTCTAAAATGATTCCTTCTTTGCGTTATACAGAGAATGACAAAGTTAGTATTCCCTCTTCACCACTTGTGGAGTTGAAGGGTAGAGATGAGCGATACCGTGATTTTCGAATAATGTTCTTCCGAGTAAAAGTGATTTTTTAATTACTTTTCTTTAAAACAGTGACAGTGATCGTAGTATTTTAAAAGAAAACATAAGATTATTTTTTTATTTTTAATAAATAAATTAAAAATCAGAGAAAACAAAAGGTTTCAATAAAAAATTATTAGAGTTCACACCGTCCACCGTAGAAAACGGATAATTTTAATTCTTGATGAATCGCGAATATATGATCAGCACCACCTTTAAGAAATTTTGCTGACTCATAATAAAAACAAATACATTTGAGTATGCAAGAAAAGAGAAAAGAACGACATTATTAGTAACTGTTATTTCATAATTTCCGTCACTGTAGTTAACAGTGATTTACCAATCTCAGTCGTGAAAATATCTCTCATCTCTTGTGTAGGGTATAATAATAACTTTACTCTTAAATCATTTTTTTAAATGTAAAATATTAATTATAATTACAATTCTTGTACCATTTGAGTTCAAGAAATATCATAACTTGATATAAAACCAATTTGAATTATTTTTACTTATTTACCTTGAGGTAACGTATTATTAATTGTAATTGAAATAATTGAAAGAAAATTTTAAATAATATTTCATGATAACATCTGTATGAATACGATATTCCATGAAACGTTTGCTTTATTTATATAACATTTTAACATAACTTAAACCTAAATTCTCTCTGTGCATAATTGCAAAATAGTTTTCTGTTTATTTTACTTATCAAATTCCTCAAATACAATTACAATGTAAACTATTATGCCCAAAAGTTTATTTACACAATTATTTGCCACAGACATGTAAACACATCTAAACTTACACTGAACCAAAAAAGTTTGTATATATAAAGAAGAAAGGGTTGTAGAATTGAAGAAAAGTAAGCTAAATATCAGCCAACGAAACCTTTATTTATCATAATGAGAATTTTCGTTATTTTTTCAAATTCTTCAAACTGACGAAAATTTGTTAATATGACTATTTTAATATCTCAAAAAATAGTGTTAATTTGAATGATTCAATAATACATTATTCAAATTGGCAAAAATACTTTCATTATACTGATGAATGATATTCAATTTAACTACCATATTTAAGTTAAATTTACGAAACTTAAGACTTTTAAGGACAAAGAACCAAATATTGATTATACAATATTTTAAGAACTGTGACCAAGAGAATGTACAAATTTGGTCCCAATGACCTCCTTAAGGAACTGTTTTACTGGTAAAAATGTAAGACGAGTAGTATCAGGAGAGAAATAGCTCCCATACAAATCAAATATTTGTTATAGAACATCTATAGATCTATACTATAGCGAGAATTTGGTCTCATAATAGACAACTATATAGTGCAATGTCAAAGGACGTTGGTGAGCCGACCGACTTGTATTCCTGATGAATAGTTACTGACATGTTTGTTGTTTAGCTGATCTTCCATTTGCATTTTCAAATGAAAGATCAGCTAATCAACCATAAATAAATTTCTGTGTTAATTTACTTACGATGCATTACTGCCGTTTTTAATACATTCCTGTTGATATAACATATTTTTCGTTAATTTCTTTAACGAATTTTTATTCAATTTAACAACAAATTAGAATAAAAATCTTTTTATTTAATACCTGATTTTTTGTTTTAGTTCTACGAAAATTCTTCGCTAATATTACCTAAGATATTTCGTTCAGTGTAGAATAAAATGTGTAAAATCTATTTTATGATTGTGAGAGTCAATGAATTTATTAATATAGATTAACTAACACCTAAACATATACGAATATAAAATTCAATAGAAATCATAATTACTTTAGTTATCAATACAATTTCCCAAAGCACAAGTAAGGAGTGAAATAGAAAAATTCTTAACATACATATATGTTAAAAAAATGAAAGCACTGTTTAGTTCACAGTTAATTGAAATTATTATTGAAATTGAAAAAAGGTTATTTTTATGGTCTTAATTACATGTGATGAAATTTTGGACCTTTTTCGGAAAGATGTCCATTAATATTTTTATAGCGCTAATAGAAGTAGTGCATCTTTGTTAAAAATCTAAAAATCATCATTTTCGTGCTCCTCAATTCTCTTTTAACAAGAGCCCAATATCTCTCCATTGGACTTAGCTCTGGGTAGATTAGAGGATTTTTCTCTCTTGGTACAAATATCACATTATTGTTCTTGTACCACTCAAGGCCTTGTTAACCATAGTGAGGGATTGCCAAGGCAGGCCAAAAATAAGTGGACACATTGTGAAGTCTTATGTAAATTTGGAAAATTTTTGACTATTTTTGGGTTCTAAACTTTTCTTCATCATTCCATCCAACATCAGTAACATAAAATATTTGAACAGGGAGTTGCAAAAAATCTGCCAGAATATACTCTTCTTCATCCATTATGCAGCAAGAATGTTTTTAGAAAACTTGACCTCAATTTCCGCACACTTTATTATCCCAGGCAGCGTTCCTGTTAGGATCTCGGGCCTTGTGATTTTTTAAACCAGCATTAGCTTTAACTTTTAATACTAAACAGCCCAAGCACTGGGCTAAACGGGCTGCTTTCTTGCTGGATGTGTTGGGAGCTCTTTTAAAAGTGCTTTCTACTTTTGTTTTTAGAAAAAGATATGTGAACCATGATGTTTCTACCTCAGCCAGTTTTCTTTTTATCAATGGACAAGTTCTTCTGGAAACAGTTTGGCAGCAGACTTGAGTTTTGAAAAAAAAAATAGAACTTTTATTTAAAATTTTGTGAAACATTTTGAAAAGTTTAAAATTTTCCGATATGACCAGGAGAAGAGGTATCTCCCAAACGAAGTAAATATCGAGTATCTAAAGAACAATAACAGAGAGAGTTCTGAAATTTGTTTTTAAATACTTCCTCAGGGAAGTTTTTAACTTGATAAAGGAAGGATAACACCAAGGGAGGGCTATTGGTCAAACAAGTTTGTCGGGCCTGCTAGTTAAACATAATTATCCATAAATTCAATTAATCTTCTTTCATTAAAACCCTGAGAGAGATTTGGGAAATAATTTCAATTAAAATTATCTGGCAAAATTAGAACTTCTAGTCTAATCTCTCAAGTCAGAATATCTATATTTTGAGCAACACTGTCTTCTATTAAAAGTTTTTGTTAGATTTCGTGGTCAATTGTATATCTTTTAAGAAGCTTTCTTGAATGTTTTCATTAAATGATTTTTCTGAATAAATAAGTTTTATTTATTCTTTATTTGGATCAACCAATTGAGCATCAGCAACATAAAATTTTTGACAAGGAAATTCCAAAAAATCTTTCAAAACATACGTTTCATAGTTTATTATGCAGCAACTTTACTTTAATTTTCGCACTCTTTTTAAGCCCAGGTAGCGCTCCTGTTAGAAATTTGAGCCTTGTGTGGTTGTTAAATCAGCATTAGCTTTAATTAAGCTAAACGGGCTCAATGAGTAGAGATTTTCATACCTAAAACAAATGGATAATTGCAATGATTAAATGTAAAGAAATGTAAGAAAAATAGCAATGTTATTCATTAAATTACCATAACTCAACAGTTCACAATATTATTGAAAATGCTGGTTTTAAATAAAAAATACTAAAATTATAGTTAATTTTTATATATAAAGTTTTGTTCCCAATTTTAGTTGTTTTTATGCTTCTTGATAATTTTGGATTTCTGCCAGCAGAATTTTTGGAATAAATGTTTTGTTTCATAAAACAAAAAACTAATTTGTTTTATCTAATTCATGTTGATACAAGAAACAGGAAACAGGAAATAGAATTCATTAGGGGAAAAAGAATGAAATTAATAAATGAAATATTTCGAAAAACTATAGTCTATATATATAGATGAATCTGTGTTTGTTTGTTTGCTTATATGTTTGATTTGTACTGGACCAATTTTGCTAAAATTTTCACAGAATTATCTCCATATACCCGAAAGTAACATAGGCTGTAGGACAAGTTATATTTCTAAAGAAATATAACTACGAGAATTTTAAAATTTTGCTTTAATCACTTTCTCAAGGAACTGTTTTACTGAAAAAAATGTAGGACGCATAGGATCAGAGGGAGTGGTAAAGCCCATAAAAAAAGGAAATATTGATCATCAAACATCTAAAGAACAATAACAGCGAGAATTTGTAAATTGGATCTCAATAACTTTTCCAAAGAACTATTTTACAAAACAAAATGTGGTCGGGTAGAATCAGGTGGACAGGTAGCTCCCATACAAAGAAAATATTGATAATCGAAGATCTACAAAAACATTACGCCGAGAGTTTTCAAATTTCATCCCAATAAATTTTTCAAGTTACTGTTTTACTAGACAGAATGAAGGGCGGCTAGGATGATGGGGAGAGGTGTCCCCCCTATAAAGAAAAAGATGGTTATCAAATATCTAAGGAACTATAACAGAAAAAATTCTCAAATTCGATGCCAAATATTTTCTCAAGAATTTGTTTAACTGATCAAAGTATAGGACGGATAGGAAGAAGGGGAAAGGTACTCCCATACAATGCAAATATTAATTAATGAATATCTAAAGAAATGTAAGCGGGTTCCAATTACTTTCCCATAGATCTTTTTACTGGCCAAAATGTAGGACGTATTGGACGGGGGGACGAGATCCCCCATACAAAGCAAATATCTTAAGACCTATAAAGGCGAGAGTTCTCAAATTTGGTCCCAATCATTTTCTCCAGGAACTACTTTAGTTAACAAAATATTGAACCGAGAGGACCTGAGGGTAGGATATCCCCCCTACAAAGAAATCAGGATTGTCGAATATCTAAACAACTATGACAGCGAAAGTTCTAACATTTGTACCAAACAGTTTTACTGGACAAAATATAGGACGATAAGGATCTAGGGAAGAGGTAACTCCCAAACAATGCACATATTTAATAGAAATTTAGAGCCAGGGGCATTTGACCATCGCATAAATTTTTTTTAAGACTTTGTGCTTTGTGAAATTTCTCTCGAGATCTTGGACTGAGGAGAATGTTTATGCAGCAAAGCATAACGGGTAAAAGCTAGTGTAAAAATAAAACAGCGTTACATTTGTTCTGACATTAATTGCTATGGATATTAAATTAATATAAATAAAACAATACAAAATATATTTATAACAACAAAAAACCTAAAAATGCCACATGTGGTAGAACCAAATCTCCGTTGCCCTACGCCACTATCAATTTAGAAATAATTGAAAATAACTTTTCCATATTCTGTTCAGAAAAATTGTGCATCATTCAACTAAATATAAGCAAAAATGCGTAAAAGTACAAGAGATTTTGTTTGTTTTACATTTTGTAATATTTTCGCTTATTTAAAGCGCTTTACGGTAGCGGGAGGAGGTAATATTTTTGCAATCACTGCGAAAAGAACGTTAAAGCTCTTAGTAAAGATCTAGTTAATAAAGTACTTTGAAAACAAATTACTTTAAACAGTATTTAAATAAAACAGTTCATTGCAAATAATATTATATTTTATTAACCGTGACGTATGATTAATTAAATTTTGTATAATATTTCTTAAATATCAATCATACGTCTATGAAATGAGTTAGTTTTCCAACTGTCATTTAAAATCTAATCTACTTTAACAAGATCTGTTTTATTTCTAAAATACTGAACAAATACTTGTTATTGTTTCATGGAATTAATCAATTAATATTAATCATACGCACCGTACAATAGTGACAAAATACAAATAGTTTAATGAAGAGTTTTCAAATACTTTACATTTTTCAAGTATTAAAATAATAAACATATTAATTTCTTCTATTAAATATAAGAAAATTGTTGTTTTGTCTGTTTTCTTAATATCTTGACTGTGTATAAAAATTGTTTGTGTACTAAAGATTTTCGTTTACATTTTGCTCTCCATTTCACAATATTTTTATCATAAAACTCTTTATAACAAATTGAAATTTACTACGACTATAATGACTTCATAAGTTGCATGAAAAAGTCATAATTTAATTTCCTTCTCTTATACTTCGTTACATTTTAAAAATCATTACTTGATAATATTTCTTCTCTTAACTAAAACACTTTTTTCCATTTAATAATTTGCTCTACTAAGAGTTGGAAAAAAAGACAAATTGCAGAATTGAAAAATATAAGCAAATTTGTGATAGTAAAAAAGCAAGAACACTTCAGTTTTTTTCCGTACTGCCAGTAGCTGCAAATCAGCCAAGCAATTTTACATTAAGGTTATCAATCCAAGTACTGTATGAGTATAAGTATGAAGTTACATTTTAATTGCACCAAAATGTGGCAGATTTTTACAGAATATTAACTAGAGAAGATAGCAATAACTATAGTCTACTTATCTATATATATTAAATAGGATGGGTGTATGTATGTAATGTATGTATGTATGTATGTATGTATGTATGTATGTATGTACGTATGTATGTGTGTATGTATGTATGTATGTATGTATGTATGTATGTATGTATGTATGTATGTATGTATGTATGTATTTATGTATGCATGTATGTATGTATTTATGTATGTTTGCATGTATGTACGTATGTATGTATGTATGTATGTATGTATGTATGTATGTATGTATGTATGTATGTATGTATTGATGTATTTATGTATGTATGCATGTATGTACGTATGTATGTATGTATGTATGTATGTATGTATGTATGTATGTATGTATGTATGTATGTATGTATGTATGAACGCATTAATATATGTATGTATGCATGTATGTATATATGTATGTATATATGTATATATGTATGTATGTATGTATGTATGTATGTATGTATGTATGTATGTATGTATGTATGTATGTATGTATGTATGTATGTATTTATGTATGTATTTATGTATGTATGCTTGTATGTACGTATATACGTATGTATGTATGTATGTATGTATGTATGTATGTATGTATGTATGTATGTATGTATGTATGTATGTATGTATGTATTTATGTATGCATGTATGTACGTATGTATGTATGTATGTATGTATGTATGTATGTATTTATGTATGTATGTATTTATGTATGCATGTATGTATGTTTGTATGTATGTATGTATGTATGTATGTATGTATGTATGTATGTATGTATGTATGTATGTATATATGTATTTATGTATGTATGTTTGTATGTATGTATGTATGTATGTATGTATGTATGTATGTATGTATATATGTATTTATGTATGTATGTATGTATGTATGTATGTATGTATGTATGTATGTATGTATGCGTGATTTATGAAATTTTCACAGAATGATCCCTATATACCCAAGTGTAACATAGGCTATAAAAACTCGATAGGAAGAGGTACCGCCATAACAAAAAGTTGAACGGAGAAGGCCAGGCCCATGCAAAGCAAATAAAGATTATCGAATATTTAAATAGCTATAACAACGAGAGTCTTAAAATTTTGCAGCAATTATGCTGCTATGAGACTCCATCAATAAAAAATATAGGGCTGATAGGATCAGGAGGAGGTACCCCCAATACGAAGCAAATTTTAATTAGTAATAATCTATTTAAATCGTGTGATAATACAACACTAATATTTGCTTAGTGCCAGCACCGCCCTAAAAAAAAATTGTTTTGGCAAAATCAATTCGCTTCGACTAATTAAAGAAATATGTTTTGATATTTAATAATTATTAACCTTGAGGTATTCCAAAGACCAAAACAATGAGAATCAAAAACGCCAGCACGGATAACATTAAGTTGACTTAAGTTGCAGACGTGAATAAAAGGCGTAATTAATCGAGAGCAAGTTTGGATGACTACAATCGATATGGAAATGCTCTTAAATTACCAAATATCCAAAGTGAGGAATGTTCATCGCATGTGTAAAATTGACACTGTTATAGGGAAGTGAAACCTGATTAGTATTGAACACTATGGCGTTTTCATCAACAAGTGTAATAACATTAGAAACTTAGATTTTTGGAATATTACTAATAGAAATCCCCAGTAATACAAATAAAACATAGAAAATGGAGATGGATCGGCCATATTTTTAGAAAATACCCGGATAGTATAAGTAGAAACGCACTTGAATAGAATAGTCAAGGCTCAAAAGCTATGGTAGGCCAGGAAATAACTTGAGGAAGAAGAAGCAAGAGCACACAATTACAATCGCGGATGATACTGCACTATTGAGCACATATGATTGTCTCTTCTTAAATTTTGCAGCAACATACATTTGAAATGGAAATATGGTTGAAGAGAAGAGAAAATGACTCATGCACGCCGAAACAGATAAATGGTCAGGAATTTTAACCCCAACAAACAGAGTTAAAATTCCTCGGTATCCCTCTTGATTGTCGTCTTACTTGGTGCTAATTGTTAGAGACTCTACGTTAAGTTTAGATTGAAAACTTCTTAACAATATAATTTTAAAGTCAAAATGTTTCAGAAAATAAAACGATGTCAAAACATAATCTGAATCACTACCTAAAGGGTCTGATTTACGGGACCAAATGTAGGTGGAAAGGTACTCCGTACAAAGCAAATACTGATTATCATATATCTAGATAACTTAGAAAGCGAGTATTCTAAAATTTCGTTCCCATTTCTCTAGGATCTATTTTATTGGACAAATTGTAGGAAGGATAAGACCAAGGGGGTGGTACCCCTATACAAAGCAAATATTTGTTATCAAGTATCTAAAGAAGTATAACCCAATAACTTTCCCAAAGGAACATATTTACTGAACAAAATGTAGGATGGTGAGGATCAAAGGAAGGTATAGCGTCCAATACAATTATTAAATACAATATTAGAACGGACAGGTCCAGGGAAATTTGGCAAATTGGTCGTTGCCCGATTTTTTTTAATACAATTCGTGATTTGTGAAATTTCTTTCTGGATCTTAGAATTAAAAAGAATTTGTTGTGCAGCAAAGGGCACCTGGATAAAGTTTTGTAATGAAACGAATGCAATGAGAGTTTAAATAAATTTTGAAATGGTTAACTTGTGCTTTGGAGCGAATGATTAATATTAAGTATGAGTCATATTAAAGACAAATTAATCATACGTCACCGTTAACAAAGATGTGTTATTAATTAGGGTGACGTAATTCATTTATTTCAAGTTCCATACAATTATTCAAATAATATTAATCATACGTACTGTGTAACATTAGTAAACTTTAAAAAGTTATGTTGACAAAAAGCAGTAAATATTTTTATAATAAAAAAATGTAAAGAATCCGATTTTAATCTTATTATGCCGATGAAGGAGAGCTTAGCTACATCGGATTATGAAAGTTATGAGGTTGAGAGGTTGTGTCAGATATAAGTCTAAACTTTTAATATAATGAAGCGATTTTGCTGGTTTCAAATAGTAAACTTCTCACGACAATAAAAAATACTCAGACAAAATTTAACTGAGCTCAGTTAATTGTTGTGGATATGAGCGTACAAAAAACAGACGGCAGACATACAGAAAGAAAGATAGACAGATAGATAGATAGATAGATAGATAGATAGGTAGAATAGATAGATAGATAGATAGATAGATAGATAGATAGATATATAGATAGATAGATAGATAGATAGATAGATAGATAGATAGATAGATAGATAGATAGATAGATAGATAGATAGACAGATATATAGATAGATAGATAGATAGATAGATAGATAGATAGATAGATAGATAGATAGATAGATAGATAGATACATACATACATAGATAGATACATAGATAGATAGATATATAGATAGATAGATAGATAGATAGATAGATAGATAGATAGATAGATAGATAGATAGATAGATAGATAGATAGATAGATACATAGATAGATAGATAGATAGATAGATAGATAGATAGATAGATAGATAGATAGATAGATAGATAGATAGATAGATAGATAGATAGATAGATAGATAGATAGATATATAGATAGATAGATAGATAGATAGATAGATAGATAGATAGATAGATAGATAGATAGATATATAGATAGATATATAGATAGATAGATACATAGATAGATAGATATATAGATAGATGGATAGATGGATAGATAGGTAGATAGATAGATAGATAGATAGATAGATAGATAGATAGATAGATAGATAGATAGATAGATAGATAGATAGATATATAGATAGATAGATAGATAGATAGATAGATAGATAGATAGATAGATAGATAGATAGATAGATAGATAGATAGATAGATAGATAGATAGATAGACAGATATATAGATAGATAGATAGATAGATAGATAGATAGATAGATAGATAGATAGATAGATAGATAGATAGATACATACATACATAGATAGATACATAGATAGATAGATATATAGATAGATAGATAGATAGATAGATAGATAGATAGATAGATAGATACATAGATAGATAGATAGATAGATAGATAGATAGATAGATAGATAGATAGATATATAGATAGATAGATAGATAGATATATAGATAGATATATAGATAGATAGATACATAGATAGATAGATATATAGATAGATGGATAGATGGATATATAGATAGATAGATAGATAGATAGATAGATAGATAGATAGATAGATAGATAGATAGATAGATAGATAGATAGATAGATAGATAGATATATAGATAGATACATAGATAGATAGATATATAGATAGATAGATAGTAGATAGATAGATAGATAGATAGATAGATAGATAGATAGATACATACATAGATAGATACATAGATAGTTAGATAGATAGACAGGCAAATAGACAGGCAGACAGAAACACAGGCAGGGAGACATAGTTAATTCGTCTCCGATTTTGATTTGATGCAAATATATATATAGATTATGTGGTCTTAGATGGTTCCTTCTGAGCATTACACATGAAATTACAAAGTTAACATACCCTCTTTACCAATTGTGGTGATGTAGGGTAGAAAAATGCATATAAAGAAACTTCATTAATCCGTTTACTAAAACAATCTGCAGTTATGAGATTGATAGTCTGAATATATTTTTTGAAGGATTCTTAGTTTACAAAAATAAGTTTAAATACGATTTAATGTTGTTCTAATTAAAATCATAAAAATACCAACATTATCTACTTTATATAAAAATCTCTGGTATTTAATTATTTATTTAATTAATTTTGAACATATTTCTCTTATACTGAACAACGTTTTTAAATCCTTGTTAGCTTTTCTTATGCTACATTTTAGGAGGAATTTATTTTATTTTTATCCTGATTCTGAGAAATTTCATTGCACATTTATAATTAGAGGAATTCTATCATTAAATCATATATTTGTATGTGTCTTATTATATAGAACAGTAAAATGTGTAGTGGTGTTTAGTTAACTCAACCAAATGCATGATGAATAATTCCATTTGCATATTTCCGAAATAACTGTAATCAACACGAACGTTTCAATGTGTAAAATTTTACTTAAAGGATTTTGAATGAAGTTCACTAATGAATAGTGATGTGTGTGTGTGTGTGTTTGTAGTTTAAATAACTCAATATTTATGAATATGATTTAATGGAATTCATAATTTTCATCGTTAATCTATGTAATGTTATAATGAAATATATAGAGCTGAAGAACTTATCGAATAAGGACAAGATTTTTTGGAAATGCTTTTCGAATCATTTAGTATTTTCTGAGTTAATCACTTTTATTATGATAACAATATATAATTGAAAATATATCAAAAATTACCAATAATTGTAACTCATTTTTAATTTAACATTATTTCAAGGAGAGAGAGTCCTTTGTAATGTGACTTTATGATTATTTCACTCTTGTTAGTTTTAAGGGAATCGTACGAATTTTTAACTTCACTTATATCTTCGAACACTTATATAAAAGTATTTGTAGTAAGTGTGTTAGTAAATTTAAGACACTTTAAGTTTACTTCAGTGATGCCACCTTTAAAAAATTTAAATAAAATTTCTAACGACTCAACAATAAAATTCATTTGGAATTGCAATTAGTTGAAATGTAAATCCTGAAGAAAATTTAAAATAAGTAAAAAATTACCTGGTTATAAGTGGTAGCTAATTAATGAACCACCCTCGTTACAGGTAGTTTTTAATTTATATTAAAGAGCACAATATATTAGAGTGGTACTAACATTTCTAGGATCAATTTGTTTAAAGAGAATTTTTCTGTAGATGAAATTATGAACGGACCCTCGTAAAATTTCACACACTGAAATTTGTTTATTTTTTCCCCTTGATGTGAACAATTCTTATTACAATATCAATGTATATGTAAGATTTAAAACCCTCAAGGTTGTATGGGACACATGAGAAATTATAGACCGTTTCTCGTTTGAGATGGAAAATCGTTTTAGAATATTTAAATTTGTGCCAAATTTCATAAAAATCGCTTTAGGTTAGGGCTTTTGTAACCTTAAATCCCCAATTCCGGGAGGGGACTAAATGAAATAATGGACAGATTACAACCAATTTAAACAGGCATCGTCTTTGGGCCATTCATTAAGTTATCTTCAAAACTATTGGCTGCATTGGTCCAAAGGTTTTATGGTCGAAAGGTTTTCATGTACAGTCAACCAGTCAGCCAGCCAGATGGACGGGCATTGTTAAATCGGCTCAGAAAAAGATCATGAGTCCAATGGTGGTGGTGGCACAATTTATACGCCCCATTACAATTTTTGCACAAACGCTTAATACCCTAACTACCTATGATGGTGTAGGGTATAATAATTTTTGTATGGAATAATTTTAAATTGATTATTAAACTCCTGTGAAGGTTTATGACCCACAGAATATTAAAAACTGAAAAGCGCTTTAACTTCTAATCATTGTTATGATTTTTACTCTAAAACTGTTATAAAATACACAAATCTGTGATACTAATAAAACAAAGGAATGAATATATGGATATGATCTTCTTACATAATGTGGAATCTAGGTATCCTTTTTAATTAACACTTTAATCAATAAAGCAAAACTGGGTATTTGAAGGCAGCAGAAAATATTCGAAAAATTTGTTTTTTTTTTTTTTTTCAATTAACTTAATAAATAATTTAAAATTGTGTTTAATTTAAATTAATGAAATTAATTAAATTTTTAATTGTTATGATTTCTTTTTTTTTTTTAAATACCGCAAAATCAATTAAAAAATTAATTAATATAAGAAATTTTATAATTGAACTGGATTTTGATTTTTTTTCGGTGTAGTTTGATTAGAACACAATTTTATTGTTGTTAACTTGTTTGAAATTTCTAGACGAAAGAATTATTATTAAGGGAATTCACATGGTAGTTTTAAAGTCGTCTGTCATAAAGTACTAAAATTTTACAACAGTCTTAAGAATATTGTTGTTGTACTTCAAGGAAAAAATTCGTAAAATAATGACACATTTTTTGATATGTTTTTTTTATGCCAAAACTTAAGTGTGTCCAAACAAATCCTTTAAAATGATGGCATATGGATGAGGAAACGGCTCCGATATATAATTTACAGAAACCAACAGCTTAAGCTTATTATAAGCTTTTTTGCCAATGACGAAGGCCGGAAGATAGTACGATCAGGAATATGCGTATGAGCTAAAATAAGGCTCAGAGTTGGAAGGAATCGACCGGAGTAGGTAACATGGACGGTGAAACCATGGAATTTATTTCTTAAACTTTTTGAACATTTCCATTTTAGTTTTAGCGACCGTTAACATATATGTGTACATATTTGTACGAGCTAGAAGATATTTTTGGAGCACAATAGTAAAGAATGTTGTAATATGTGGAGCCCTATCTCAAGACAGCACAAATAGAGGAAACTAGATAGAGGAAACTTTACCAGCAAGTAGTTATATAATAGAAATGCTTTTATATATATTCGAGAACGTGGTTGTCTGACATTTTAGAAATGCAAGCAGAAATGCTCAGCTTTAAAGAGAAAAAGCTGAAAAAGCATTTGTATTAAAGGACAGAGAATTAGAGCTTCGAGAGAAAGAAATTAAAAGCAATGACTATAAAAATGTTAAGGAACCGGAAATCAAGGAGAGTTTAGTAATGGAGGAGTTAAAACTAAAATACAAATAAATATAAAAAATTCCTTACAACTATATGATTTTGATGTAAACCAAACTGGTTCGAGTACTTTATTTGTGGTGTAAGAATTTCCCTTATTTTCTCGTCATTAAACTCTTTCAGCGTGTTATGCAAAATGCAACAAACTATGATCCATTTTTCATTCATCTCATTCGAATTCATTCGAAATTTGAGTTCTTTTAAACTATTAAATTTCTCCCTTAAAACCCCAAAAGCAATTCTCAATGTGAACTTGGTGTAAAGATCTCCTCAAGCTGTAGAATGTTCGATGCAATTTCCTCTAAAAGGCTTCAATAAAAATGATTTTAGAGATTAAGCGCTGTCGCCAGCTATCCATTGTGGTGGCGACAAAAATCGTTCAGAGTGTTGGAGAGTTTAGAAAAATGTTTGTATCATATATGCTACCGGGATAACCAACTGTTTGTTGTTGTATTCGTAATTTGTAGTCACAAACTGCTTGTTTATGAAAAAATAGCTCATGCTCTGTGATAAGTGCTTCAGATAATTTATTTCAGATCCATTTATATATCCTAAGCAACCAGGCATTTCGTTTTTAGTTGCGAACAAAATTAGTTTTCGCTTTTCGGCATTGGACCAGCTTTATAATTTATCTTTTAAATTTAAAATTGATTTAAAATACGTTTTGTTACCTTGTGAACAGTGCCTCCGTCACCTAATCCAAAGATGATAGCCACTTGTGTGTTGAAAGTTCATCACCAGAAGATCTTAACATATAACATTCTCACGCCTAGAATTATTGTCCAAATTCAATGAAATTTTAGCACTTTCTTTGCTATTGTCCTAGGCAGTTTCCTATTTTAAACCAGCTACATCTTAGGCTTGTTAGCAAGGAAATTATAGGCCGATATCAGAAACAACATCAAAATTCTGAAAAAAGCTCTTCTAATTTCTTCTAAAAAATGTAATTGGACTAAATTGTACGTACTCTATCATCATTCAAATGATCATCAAAATATGATTAACAGAAAAAAAGTTATAGGCTTAATATACAAAATTTTTGATACACCCCAAACTCTGTGTGGCATATGGGCAAATTTAAGAAAATTTACAGAAATTTGTCACATATACTTATTTGATACAATAATAAATTCAAAGAAGCCATATTGTTCTGGGGTTATTATTGGACTCAACTCCCATATATGGCCCCTTCCTGGAATGTGATTTATAGCTTAAAAAACCTTTAAATTTGAACCAGTTCTATTGAAATTTGGCACAATTAAATTTCTAACTACTTTAAATATATGTTATAAATTTTATTAACATGGGTCCATATCATGATATAGCTTCCATTTAACGGCCCTTCCCGGAAACGGGTTTGAGTTTATGAAACGATTTAAATAAAGATCAATTCCATTGGAATTCGGTTCAATGATTTTTTTACTATTTTTTACTATTTTTTATGTATATTTTTTATGTATAAGAACAATCTCGGTCCATAAGTTTGTCCATATTTTGTAGTTCCCATATCAGGCCCCTCACCGACAATAGTTTTCAGCTTATAAATTTGTAAATAATGACCAATTTTATTGAAATTCAGCACAATTATTTTGCTTACTGTTCTGTAGATTTTATATTAATTTGCCCTATATCGGTCCATATTTTCCTATAGCTCCCTTATGACGCGCTTTCCCGGAAAATCGTTCAAAAACATTTAAGTATCAGTTCCATTGAAATTTATCACAATGATTTTTCTAACTTATTTTTTAAAGTTTATTATAAATATGAACAATCTTGGTCCATATTTTGCTGTAGCTTCCATATAAGACCCCTTTCTGGAAAACAGTTTTAAGTTTATTAACACAATATTATTTTTATTGGTATTTCTTGGCGAATATCGGTCCATATTTTACTATACTTATAAGATTTTTAAAATTTAGACCAAATATATTGAAATTGAGCACAATTACTGCTCTTAGTCCCTTTTTGCAATTAGGCGCCATCCCAGAAAAGGGTTTCAAAATTTGATTAAATTTTTTAAACCTCCATCATCATGAGTGGTGAAAAGGATATAGAAACTTTGTTATTCTGTGTATAATGCTACGAAAAAATCATCTGAGAATCATCTGTATATATATTTCTTGTATCAAATTAAAATCTGTATCGATTAAGCTATGTCCGTCTGTCTGTCTGTCCGTCTGTCTGTCTGTCTGTTGTCGGCACGCTCACATCCGCAATAATTGATAGAGCTAAATCAGGAGTTAATATTATAGCTATAGTCCTGAGAAGTTTCCTATATAAAACCAGCAAAATCAGTTTAGTATGTTAAGAGATATAGACTGATATCTGAGACAACACCTACATTAAAACGAAGAACTTTTGTAAAATTATCAATTAAAAATCTAAAAATTAGAATAAAATTCTTTCATAATATCAATTTCCAAAAATAATTAAAATCGGTTCAGTAGAAAGAAGGTTATAGTCAAAAATATAACTAGTTTCATGACTTCTAAAGGTTTCTGTTTATATAAGAAATATTTTCATAAAATATATGGATTTGTAAGTGTAAATGTATATGTGGATATAATATACATGTACGAAACATAATGTTTTTATTTCTTAGGCCTTTATGGTGGAGGATAATGAGAAAATCGGCATAACCGAATATAGAATTTTTTTAATGACATATGACTTTATGACCATCATGTGAATACCCCAATTGTTTATAAGTCGATTATATTCATTTTATATGAATTCAGGAAATAATATTTTGTTTGTGTTGGTAAATATTTACAAAATTTTAATACAATTCAAATGTTTACATTCTTGTAAACAAATGTGTCAAATACCTACAACTACACTCAACAACACTTTAAACAAACAGTTTTTGTATATGTATTATATGTATGTTTATGTGTATTATAGTTTTAGGATTCAATGAACTACTAAATAAATATTTAAACTCTGGTTTATATAACTAATTTATGTGAATAAGATTTTAATGCAATAAAAATATTTTCTTCTATGGATAATAAATTTATATTTTGTAAATATTAAAAGGGAATTTAACCCATGATGGAAAATAACCTAGAAAACATGTATTCAGAAAGAAAAGTGATTCTCTTTTTTGGGCTGTAAATATGTTCAATTAACTGATCTAATTTTTTTAGCTGATTAAAATAAGAAAAATGGTATTTATTTATTGAATCTGTCCCTCTTTTGAGGCCTCACAATATTAAAATCTTACAAACTAAATTTAAATTTTACCATTCTACTCGGAACCACCAAATGTAGTAAATGTAACGAAAAAAGGAAGAGAATTAAAGAAAAGTTGATTAAATCTCAGCCAACGAAAAAATTTATTCATCATAACGAAAAATTTCGTTAATATTTTGTAAATTCATCAAATTGATGAAAAATTGTCAATATAACTATTTGAATTTGTTAATAAAATTGAATAAATATTATTCAATTTGAATAAATACTTTATTTAAATTGACAAAAATTAACTATTTTTTTATTGATTAATATTTACGTAATTTTAATTGAATTAAGGAGAGAATTGCATTACATTAATGTAAAAAATTAATACATAAACTTTTAAGGAACAAGAGAAGTTGTATATCTTAACTGTTATAAGAAGAATTTTCAAATTTGGTTCCTTCGTCAAGGAACTGTTTTATTGAACAAAATGTAAGAGAGATAGAATCAAGATAAAGAAGGCCCTATTTAAAGCAAATATTGATTATCGAACTATAGTGAAAATTTGGTGCCAATTACTTTATTTTTATAGACTTCGATTTCTTTCAATTTAACATTTTTTACTAAAAAATTTTTTTAATTAATTTTTAAAGAAAATTAAGAAGAAAAATTACGTTTATTAGAATAAAAATCTGTTTATTTAACATCTTCTTTTTTGCCTTTAAATTCTATGCAAATTTTATTTTAATATTACCGACGATATTTGGTTCAGTGTTGAAAGATCTCACCTCCCCTTTTCCTTTGCTCCTGACACTTATATTATCATGGCGGTAAATCATAACGGCAGAGCCTTGAACCTATTTACACATCTTTAAGATGTCTGGCGGATTAGAATGACTCCTTATTCTAGTTATATATCTCCCATATATTTCACAAACTCTTCCTTTGCTAATGGAATTTCCAGGTCTCTATGAATGTTATCATTTTATAACATGCAGAA